>WEIU01005337.1:3279-55549 GCA_013389925.1 Aegithalos caudatus | reverse complement strand
AAAAGGCAAAAGCTGTGGAGTTAAGTGATTTTGGGACCTGTTTCATGAAGGGTTTTTCCTTTTGCAGACAGATCCTCTGCAAAAACATAGTTTCAAGAACAGAACAATGTTAGCAACTCAAGGGTCTCTTTTATCATCATAATCACTAATGTAAATTACTTAATATTTTAAAACTGAATATCACAGTATCTTATTTCAGTCTAAATAACATGTATGTTTCCTGGTTACCTGGATCTTAAACTCTGACCTTAACCTTTTGTTACTGGAGACACCCAGGTGCTCACTCTCCCTTGCACTCCTGATGTTTGATTCTGTTTCTTTGTCCTCACCCAAGCCCCAAGCTGTCTGTAGCTAGGCTTATCATGCACTCCTCGTACTTCATCACAGTTATCACATGTTACTTCCTCTATCACTTCATGGTAAGTACTGTGCTTAGTCCTGTCTACCTTCAAACAGGGATAAAAATGTTGGTTTTGTCTTCACTACAGCTCTTGCTTCTTTGAGTAATTTAATGATTTGAGACATTTTGTACAAGCAGCCATTCTACATGGATTTTAGCTGGCAATAAATTAACTAACTTTGTGGCAAAGGAAAACTCTCAGAATTTCTTTAGCTTTTAGCAGTGCTTCAAATGTTGCTTTTTGATTGAGAGGACACTAGGAATTCTGGATACATGCAGAGATTAACAGCTACAGCTAACTCACCTTGCCTGAAAGGTACAATTTAGCCTTGTAGTAACTTCAAAGCAGAATAAATAGCTGTACCAGAGTGGAAAATAATAATAATAATAAAAAAAAACCCAAAACCAAACGAAAACAAACTGGCAAAAAAGTATTCATGCCAGATACAAGTATTTTGCTAGTCAAATCATAAATGTAAATGGCTAATATTAAAACATTGCAATTAAAATCCTGAGTATTCGTGTGATTGCATGTCCTAACATATAAGAAAATTAAGTAAAGGTTGAGTAATCTTGACAGTATAACCTGCAAATCAATCCACTGCTGCACAACTCATTAAATAACCATTTCCAGGTAAACATAAAGCATTTTCACAAGCATGTCCCACTTTTTAGAATCTATATCAAACAGTCATACTGATTTTTCAATACATGCCTACGTGCACAGATACATATACAAAACTAATCTGTAGAGGAGAGAGCTGCTTTAATGGCAATGCTAGGGGTATGGACCAGAAGTGCAGCCAAAAGGAAGCTCCTGGGCAGAGATTCCTGAAAGACCTTGTGAAAGGCTGCAAGTACTTAAAATCCCCTACACAGTTTCATTCTGTCTCATCTATGCACCAAAATTTTACCCTCATTTTAAAATTTTTGCCCGTGATTCATCATTCTCGACAGACACCCCAATTATAGTGTTCTTTAAAAGAATGCCATCCATGGAGAAGGTGGCAACAACTGTGGGTGACTGAGCTGAACTGTCTAATCTTTTGTTTAGAATTTTGAGAGCTATACAAAAAAACCCTGAATGGATGGTGTTTTCCTAGTTCAAATGGATTTAAGATCAATGCTCTCATAATATAAGACTGAATACAGTAGTTCTCGCTCAGTCTTTACCAAAGAAAAATTCTCATTGCTCTGAAGTAAGAATTTCCTGAATAACAACATCTGGAGAAGATGTGGCAGAGATTTAGCCCTCTTCTTTGTTTCAATATCATTACTGACTAATTAAAGGAAGGAAGACATAATCTCTTAATTTTCTTTAATAGAAGGAAGAGATTATGAAGGATCAGTTTAGCTGTTTCCTGGTTGGCCACCAAAACAAAAGCCACCCATTTACCATTTCCTCAAAATGGCCATATAATACCAAGGTCAGGGAAAGATTAAGCAAAGCCTCGGAAGAGTCTCCACCCATCCCTGTGCTTTCCTTCACCTTTTCCACTATCTCGTAGTCCATCTTGAAAGCCCAGAGCTGGAGCCTGGCGGAGAGTTCGCTGATGGAGGAGAGGGTGAGAAGGAACTGCTCAGCGCTGCCCAGGGGGACATCGGGATTTGCCAGCTGTGCCTCCTGGATCTTCTGCTTTTCTTCCTCTGTTGGGATCATGGTCAGGATTTTCTGTACAGGGAGACAAAAAGCAAGCATCAGTGGTGGGGCTGAGAGGAGTGTGAGGGCTGGTTGCTGGGTGATCCAAAGCAGCTACAGTAGAAGTCCTCAAATCCTTGGCTGTTAAATTAGGACAGCACAGTAGTAAGCAAGAACTAATCCACTGCACGAGGAAGCAAAATGAGGACTGCTATCTCACACACCTGCAGTTTGTTTAAAAATGTATCTGGATTAAAATGCCTTTTTACTTTTTTGAAATCTGTATTCAGTAGATATGGCTAATCATGGGATGAAACACTGAAGGAGATAAAAGGAAATTAGGACCGATCTAATCAACTTCCACATGTTTAAGTCAGAACTTAATATCTTTTTGCAAATTACATATGGAAGTAAGGGTAGAAGGGGAACAGTTTTGTGGCCTGTGATCTACAGCAAGTCAGGCTAGATTTTAAGGCTCCTTTTAGCTCCAATATCTACAAATCTTCAAGCAGACTTGTAATTATAAAGGAATAACTTGAAGATGCCAGTCCCTTGCTGTTCCCATAACTTCTTACTTTTTGCTCAGTCTGTTTTGTTTTTCTTATGAAACATGGAAACTATTGCAACTTACTAGGTCACTCCTAAAGATTCCACCCTAACTCACAACTTCACAAGAAACACACACTGAATTTAAACCTGAATTATGCATTGCATATGGCCTTTTTTCTTTTTATCTGAAAAAGGATCTCAATAGTTTCAGTTTCTGCTGTCAGTGTGGCTCAAAATATTTAAATTTTCCCTTTAATTCATGGATTTTACAGGCTTATTTAAATGTGGCAACTTTCCTTCTGAAAGTATTGCTCTCTAAGCTATTGCTTCTTCATCAGTTTTAGACACAATAAATGAACTTCAAAATAAGAAAGAAAAGCAAAACAACATAAAGGTATCAGGTAATTTGAGGTCTCTACCCTACTGATCAATGCCTCCTTAAAGCAAAGTGGATTTTTAACACAACTTCAGTTTATTCATCTTGGGAATGACATGTTTTTGCTGTAGCTGTCTATAATGATAGAGGCTGTTTTGAAGGGGAGAAGAGAATAATAAAAATAAAGCCAAAGAGCTATCAGACCTGCCAATCCAAACTACAGGCTTGTTCCAACACTGGACATAGCCAATTCATCAAAGCAGCACAACTGCCCCCTTCCAGCACTGATAGTTCCCCCAGCTGTTTGTACAGCACCCGAGCTAAGTGTGGATAGAGAGCAAGGGACTTTCCCTGGTCACTCAGGCAAAGAACAAGAATTAAACAGGCAAATAATGTTCAATTTGTTGAACTGGGACTTATTTAATTTCAGCCACAGCATTTGTATTGCTGTCCATTTTATTCTGCTGAGTTCATGAACATTAGTAAAGGCATTTTTTTGGTTCATGTTGCCTCTCTCTCTTACTCTTTGTTGTTATAAACAACAACAAACAAAAAAAAAGTCCCTTTGCTTGGACACTCAGGATTCTGCCTTAATAAATTAATGGAGAGGAGAGGAGAGGAGGGGAGGGGAAGGNAAAGAAAAGAAAAGAAAAGAAAAGAAAAGAAAAGAAAAGAAAAGAAAAGAAAAGAAAAGAAAAGAAAAGAAAAGAAAAGAAAAGAAAAGAAAAGAAAAGAAAAGAAAAGAAAAGAAAAGAAAAGAAAAGAAAAGAAAAGAAAAGAAAAGAAAAGAAAAGAAAAGAAAAGAAAAGAAAAGAAAAGAAAAGAAAAGAAAAGAAAAGAAAAGAAAAGAAAAGAAAAGAAAAGAAAAGAAAAGAAAAGAAAAGAAAAGAAAAGAAAAGAAAAGAAAAGAAAAGAAAAGAAAAGAAAAGAAAAGAAAAGAAAAGAAAAGAAAAGAAAAGAAAAGAAAAGAAAAGAAAAGAAAAGAAAAGAAAAGAAAAGAAAAGAAAAGAAAAGAAAAGAAAAGAAAAGAAAAGAAAAATAAAAAGAGGAAAATCCCTCAATACACTCTGGTGCTTTTCCTTAGCCTGAAAAGGACTGCTTGGAAAATATTCTGATGTACACATGTTCCAACTGACAGCATTTGTGTATTGATTTAGAGATGTACCTGCCATCCATCCATCCATCCATCCATCCATCCATCCATCCATCCATCCATCCATCCATCCACCCAGACATGCTGAAATCTGTAAGTAGGATCATACCTAACATAAAACTAGATTTATAAATTGCTGCTTCATGGTTTCAATGGTGCATCAATACTCATCTAAAAAAGTCTGTAAAAAAAAAAACAGACTGAGCCTGAAACTCATAAAGAAAGGTGTTTCACAGTGCCCCTTGGAGGAGTCAGGCACTTTAGTGCCTACTCCTCTCTTCCACAACAAGAGGAAGCCAACATGCCCTCAGCTGAAACAGCACAGCTTGCAAATGGGATCATACTGAACACCCATACATGGAGAGTTTAGCAGTAGCCATGTGTTGGATGTAAAAATGCTTCTGATGCATTTTTGAAGGCTAAGACTGCAGCAGTACTCTCAATTGCCTCCTACAAATAACTAGGACTTTTGGCAGCTACCCAGGGATCCCACAAGTATTTTGTGGTGGGGCAATGCCTTCACTCCAGATTTTGCACTGCTTTTGGGCACTTTAAAGAGAGCAAAGAAGCAGTAAGCTTTATTTCCAAAGGGACTCTTCTCCTCCTTGAGCTTTATATAAACATCACAAGATAGATAGAGCTGACAAAAAGCATTCAAGTCCAAGTTCTGCAAGGCTGGTGTGCTGCATACTGTACTATGTGAAACAGAGGGTGCCAAACAAAAGAGCCTGTGCTTGTGGTGCCAGCTGCTGAGGATCAGCCCTGCTGCTCAAAGCCATGCCTTGGTGGGGCCAGAGCTGATGGCAGTTCTGAAACCATCCAGGATACAAAGGTCCCCATAACAACCATGTACACCAGCACTCCATCTGCTTGGGCAACTGATCCTGATCCTGCTGGTCATCATCCTTAGTGTGCCCCTGAGCAAATAGTGAAATGCTCCTCTTCTTGATTTCTACTCTATGACTAATTTGAGCCATTTGTTCAGTGCTGGAAACTTATGAGTACACCACTTGTCACTTTATTATTATTTATTTCTAGTTTTTATTATTTTTTTGAAAAAAAACTTAACATTAAAAGTAGCATAAAATCACAGCAGGGCAGAAGGTTACTGGCACCTGATATGATCATTAAATCACAAATAGCTTAGAGTCCAATCATCACTTCATATTGCTCTTCCTAGTACACAGAATCCCAGAGTGGGTTACATTGGAAGGGACCACAGTGGGACTACTGATCCAACCCCCCTGCTCAAGCAGGGCCATCCCAGGGCACATGGCACAGGATTACAACCAGATGGTAAAGTGCATATCTTCAGCGAGGGAGACTTCACAGCCTCTCTTAGGAACCCTGTTCCAATTCTCAGTCACCTGCACAGTAAAGACGTTCTTCCTCATATTCAGGTGGAACTTCCTGTGCATCAGTTTCTGCCCATTGCCTCTTGTCCTATTGCTGGGAACCACTGACAAGAGCCTGGAGGCGTCTTCTGGACACCCTCCCTTCAGATACTTAAATACATTGATACTGTTCTCCAGGCTGGACAGGCCCAGCTCCCCCGGTCTTTTCTTGTAACTGAGGTGGTGTCAGCAACCTTCAGGTCAATTAAGGAAGAATTGGTTATTAACAAACCTTATGCTTATATTCTCTAGTACATGTGGCACATGCATTCTCACACAACTGTCTGGGCCAGAGCCTTATGTTTTGAGGAAAACCACTGCACAAACAATGGAGGAAAATAAGCAATTTTTGCATGAGATAATGGACCCCAATTATTCTGCTGCCGGACTCAGCCACCTGCTTGAACTTTCAGTAAAGGGATCAAACTGCTTATTTCCTGGACTCTGCCATCCTGAGGTATAATCTCCAAAAGTCCCTAAGAGGGAAGACTTACAAAAGCAACATATGGCTGAGGGTCATGGACCTCAGTGTGGGATGCAAGGAAGCACCTAAGCAGTGATGGTGAATATCCCAGTGCCTCAGAGGAAATTAGGTTCTAAAGTTTTCTCTTTCATGAGATGCTGGGGCTTCCCAGTGATAATGAGGTTGCAGGGGTGTCTCGTCTTCTGTGTTTGGTTTCACCTGATCTTACCAGGTGAACAACAGCATGAAAACAATTAGTAACTCAAATATCTGTTTGTTTTTGTTGTGTCCAAAGCTTTCTGTGGCTTGAAAAACACAAATACATAAGCTGCACGACCAAATACATATTAGTAGGTATTTCACCAGATATTTTACAGGCCTCAGAAGACAATCCAGCTCCTGAATAGCTCTCTCACATTTCAGCTTCTCAGGCAGCTGTTAACAAGACACATTGCTGGTTTGCATTACCTGTAGAAACTCTAGGAAAATGTAACAGCATATGAAGGTGAGAACTTCACTGTAAAGGAAGCTGCCGGCATTAATTTTATTACAGCTCTTCCAAAAATGATCCAATTCTGAGAAGGAACTACATCTAAAATGCTGATGACCATCTCTCTAAATCAGAAACTGACACCATTGCCTCAGTCAGACCACACCTCTTCCTCAGCTCTCTACAGAAATATGTGAACATCTCATTGCCGATCACAGAAACTGCAGATGATGTTTTGGTTTGCTGCAAGGAGAGAAAATGTGGCATTTTTAAATTTAAATAAAGTCTGAAACAGATTAGAGCTGTGAAATGCTGACTGTGGGTGTCTGGCAAGCAAGGAACCACTGAGACACTCTCTCTTCTGTGTACAGTTGTAAAAAAACAGTTGTAAATAAAGGTGTTCTTTCAGGTCACGTGAGCTAGCATAATTTGAAACATCCCATCATACTCTTATAAAGCATTAGCTAAACAAATTGGAAACTGCAAATGTTGATGTACCACGTCAATGATCAGAATAAAAATGTAAATACCTTACTTGTTTCCAGAAGTCAAATTTTGATTATTGGTCATACATGTCACCATCTGGCTTTTTAACATCAAGGTCTCACTTCTTACCCCTTTTTACATCTTAGGGCTATCTAGTCACTCCAGACATCAATACTTCAAATTATTTATTATGGGTATGCAGGGTAGCACACATGGGTATGGAGGGTACAGCACACCTGGAGAGATTTTGTCATTTCAAAGATTTACTAAAAACTGTACCTACTAATGCAATCAACGTTTTGTAGCATCACAAATCCATATTGTAAAGCAGAAAACAAATCATGCTAATTTCCTCACAGCATTACCCTAATTTTAGTCTGCTAAATTAACCATAGTCTTTTGTATTATTTGATTTTCATCCACATTTCCTTACTGAGCAGCCCTTTATAGAGATATCCACTTGTTTCCTTCACTACAGACAAGCCCCAAGGACTGGTTTGTTGGACTCCATTCTTGCAGTTGCCTCTGATACATAAAATATTAGGTGCCAAGATTTTAAGTTTGCCTTCTTTGCTTAACTCACAGCAAGACCTCATCCATGCTAAGGAGGCAGTCCTTTTCTGCAGTGAGCTCCAAGTTGTTTGGACACAATGAATGCCAAGCATTCAAAGAAAGGAAAACACAAATACTTTGGCAAATGTAAGGTGGCAATTTATTTTTTTTAGCTGGACTGGCTCATGCTTGCAAACATAAAATGTGCATTCCTCTGAAAATACGTCTTAAGCAGTGCCTGCTTTGCATACTAAATGGACTACATCTGCCTTCCTACTGTCACGGCTCCACTTAGTGCCTTTTTTCACAGCTCAGGGGTACCTAACTGCTTTAAGACCTAAAAATACACAACATATTTAGGAATAGATACTTTAAAATAACTGGAGTATTTTTCCACTTATTTATATCTTTAAAGTTAAAAAGTTACGTATGGATTACTAACCAGAGTTCAATGTCAAAAGCAAAGCAGCATTCAACAGGATGTAGGGCAGCAGTGGAGACCTTACTGGACCTAGTGGTCTAATGATGGACTTGATGATGAATTTGGCTATCGTGAACTTGGGCCAGCAGTCCACTGCAATCCCTGCCTTGTTGCTAGCACTACTGCCTGCACTGCTTTAGCCCACTGTCCTTAAAGGAATCGCTAAGGTCAGTTTTAAGGTACCATTTGATCCACTGAGGTGCAGAACTAAAGCTACACTGACATGACAGTGGTGATACTCCTCAGCAAAGGACACAGAGAAAAACACACAGCAAAGCACAGAGCTCACTGCCAAGGCAAAGGCTGGCTCAGGTGACTTTTTACACTGTTGGCATTCTGTCTTTGTTGGATCTAACAAAAGCTGAAGATGATCCTAAATTATAACTTCTCTGAAATTTTAGCAGTGCATGTTATGTTGTCACTGTACACATCTCTTTTCCTGCCCTTTCTTCTGCTTACTGGATGTGACATCTCCTCTAGACAATTACTGTGCAGAAAGGCTTTTAAGTGTCCACTGTGATACAAGTTTTTTATTAGGCAAAATGGCATGTTTTTTTTCCATACCTGTCCAGCCTCAATCATCAACCCATAGATAAGTTATGAATTGCATTATATAGCTAATTTCTGTATTTTCTGTGGGTTTTTTTAATAAATGAAGCTGATTCTTACACTATTACTGATTTATTCAAAGTGGCTATCAATTATTTCCTTATAATTAGATAAATATGAACCAGAAAACTTTCTGAAAATCTAGAATGGAACAACAACCTCTCTTCCCTCTATGCTAACTTTCGGGCTAAAGCCAATGATCAGACAGAAAAAGGGAAGAGACACAGGAAACAAAGTTTTCCTACATTGTAGACCAAAGGGGCAGTATGCGAAACTAAGAAAGTACTGTGCACCTTAGTCCCCTCTATCACTGTAAAGGTCTGACTCTGTATGTAACATGCTGTAAGAAAAAGATGTAATTTGGGATTGAAAAGGAAATCTGAATTCAGGGTGGGGTTTTACCTGAAAAGAAGTAAATAAATATATATAGTTGAAAAAAAGCTCCTGCCTCCATGGACATAATCCTTCCAACCAATCAAAACTTCATTCCTAAAAGTCCAGAGTACCTGGGCTCTGCTGCACTTATCCTTTCTCAATTTCAAATACCTGAATGATCACTTTAAGATTACTCACATCACATCAAGCTGTGGGGAAAGACCTCAGAGACCTTTTCTTTAGTACTGGGAAAGTATATTAGCAGTGTATAATTTCCTGGTTTCTTAAATTCTTCAAACTGAAATCCACCTTCATACATATTTTAAATGAAATTATGGGTTCCTGGCAGCTAATGGAAAGGCCACCCAAAGGAGGGTGTGGTGGTACAAAGCACAGCTGTGGACACAACAGGTGGTTGGCAGATGGACAGCCCAGAGACAACTGTTGGCCATGGAAAGAGTGGGCTGTGCAGAGCACCTGAAGCCAGAGAAGGACACAATTCTAAGGACAGGATACACAGAAATTAATGAAGACTTGTCTTTGTCAGCCACTTCATGTCGGACTTTGCATGGAAACACTGCCTACAGCACTGAGATCTAACTGGCTGTGAGATGTCCTTGGCTGGAGGGGTACTTCTCACCAGTATTTTAAAGCTTAGTACTGCAGACTGCAGGGATGGGTACTTGGGTTGGGTCATGAAAAACTACTGGTTTTAGTAATGGTGATTAGACAGGTGATCTGTCACCTTCATAATATGAGTAAAATATGTATATAGCAAAAAGTAATATAGCTTGGGGAAGAATCAATATTCTAGTTGGGATAAATTAGTCCTTGCCTTCTAGCTAGAAGGATCTCTTTCCTTAAACATTTCTTTTCCGTCCAACTGTTGGCAACAATGTTTTCAGTCCAGGAAGCTTTTCTCATTTTCTTTTGTAGTCAGCAAGGTGAAGGTGGAAAGGGGGAGATCACGAAACACATTGCCAAACCACTAAAAGGTGACTGTGAATTTTTATATGACCTCTGATAGCCACTGGTTGAGATGTGTAGTAGTGCAGATTACTCTTACTAGATGACACAGGCATACTGGGAAAAAAAAATGAAATTAATATGACCATAATGAAAAAAACAGTGGAGCCACAGGCTTCTTCTACACTTCATAGAAGAAAAATGTTTTGATAAAAAAAATAATAAACAGATCTCATCTTGGATCTTGGTAAGAATATCTGCAAAGTCAAACATGTAGTGGTAAAAATTACATCATCTCTAATCTTTATACCAACTGCTTTTCTTCAAACAACAGTAACACAGAAATGCTATTCTGGGCAGAACTAGTCACTGTATTTGTTTTCCATTAGATATACAATCTAAAATTACTCCAACAGCTAGCTGGGCATGAAATTTATTAAACCCTGTACTAGTTGCATCAGCCCTAGTAACTCACTGCTTATTTTTGCTGTTCACAATATTTCAGTCAAGCTTCAGATAATATTCTGAAAAACCTGAGGGGAATTAACACCATTGCTACTCAAAGCAGATAATCCACAATCACTGAGCATTCCCAGCCTCATGGTATTTCCTGCTTCTGAACCCACTGCACTGGTTTCACAAATTTTAACTCATATATCATACCCTTCTCCTATGACCAGTCTGTACCATATGCAATATGGGGGAAAAAAGTATTGAAAATGCAGACTTAGACATTGACTGTCCTTTCTTACCTCTATTCCTTCCTTGTTTAAGGCATATTCATCAAAGTTCAAAATAGCAGTCTTGATGGTGCGGGGAGGGGGCAACACAGTCAAGCCAATATTAATGGCATTGCTTCGCTTTGAGTCCAAGACAATGATCTCCTGTCGCTTCCCATCCGCAGCAGTTTTCTTGGGAAAGAAGAGAACAAGGTCATTATTCCTCTGATCTTTTTATAAAGGAAAAGTCACTCCTTTCACTAACGACTTCCCCCACTAAAGAAAGCTGACTCTGAATGTAAACCTATTTTATTTGCAGGCATCAAAACAAGCTGAATTCTTCTAGCACATCCTTATGCTATCAACATGAGCTGCCAGGATTCAGAGATCTGAATGCTGCCGTGCAAAGCAGAGTTAGTCTGACACAGTCCTCAAAAAAGCAGTTTGGGACAGAAGCCAGTCTGAAAAACACCTGAAACTGCCTCTGCCAGACCAGAGCTCTGCTATGCAGCAGGACTGGCCAGCACAGGACTGATGGTGCAGCAGCTGGGCAGCCAAGGGGCTCCAGGCCTCAATTCCCTGTTAGATGCACCAATCTGGTCCTTCCCTCACTTGTGCAGCTGACTGGGAAACAGAATTGTTCCCACCTGCCTGCCAGCATTCTCCTGTGTTATAAATCCACCTTGGATACTGGCAAAGGAGCCGTAGTGCCTCTCTGGAGGCACTGGCATGGTTTTCTGACCTCTGGCTGCCAGGGGAAAGTTATTCTACCTTGCTGCTCATGATATGTCTACCAAGTCCTTCATAGATGTAGAAAAATTTCAATCCTCATGCTTTTTTTGAAGTTTTATTTGAGACTATCCATATCCTTGGATCTTACCTCCAGTACAAATAATAAAATCACAAAGAATTAGCAACAAATGCTTTAAATTCTATTCTACTGTAGACAGAAGGAATTTCTTCCTCTTTCTCCCCATCCTCACAGTGGCAACACATGAACCAACTATGCAGGGTGACTTGAAATCCACTTATATGGCATAAGGTAGTGTTGAATGCTGTCTTTGCTTTTTCACCTCAGCATGTCACGCCTTCTCTCATCATCCTATGCTAGGTCTCTCCTTGGTAACTACATATATCATGCTGGGTAGCTGAATGAAAGGTGAGACAACTCTGCCCCTCATACTCAGGGGTTTTTCCTCCCTCTGAATACATGTGAACACCGAAAACATGTTTTTTGTGGTTCTTCCTTTTCGCTGCCAGAGATGGGCTGAGGAACACCATCAAGCACAGGAGTGTAGGGAGAAGCCCTTCACACTGATGTATCAGTCTTTCATCTCTCGTGGATTTGGGGAAAGTCCAGGAGAAGACTTACTGCTTGAGTCTCAGTCTGTGTTCAGGATTGTATTTTAGACTACTGAGCTTTGTCCTTCATTTTCTTTGTGTCTGCATTACAGCCATCAAGACATAAAATACCTGACTGCCAGGCCTATGTGTTGTTTTTGAATTGCAAGTTAGTAAATATGAATTCATCAAAGCACCTCCAGCTGTGGATAGCCCATAATAGGGAATGAAGCTTTATTGTTAATAAGATACCTTTTTCTGGCATAGCTCAGAACCTTGCTTGCACAGGAAGAAGTTTGCCCACTGCTTCCTGCAGCCTGACCAGCCCCTGTGTGATACCACAGTCCTTTCATCATGCCAGAACAAATAATGTGGTATGATACAACTTCTATGGGCACATGGGACTGAAGGCAGGTACATTTTACAGGAGTTGGGGAATACCACATGTGTATGATCTGAGAAAGAAATAAGAGGGCTGTTTTTTTAAACTTAAAAAGAAGCAACAATTTTGCAGTAAACAGAATAAACTTTAGGAGAGCAAAAATAACATTTCCTTTCAATGTTTTTATATCAGTTCTGTCAGAACTCTGATCTCTTCTTAAAAGCTCAAAAGTATCCCCAAAGCCTTCTTGAACTTTCCCTTCTTTGAGTAATAGACTCCTCTTTTTCTTGGGGAGCTACCTGAAGGTTGTGAGATGCAGCTTCTCCTTTTATTCAGTAACTTTTACTTTCCGAGCCACTAATCACATTCTCAGGACCACAGCTGGTGGCCAAGACCACATTAAAACCAAACAGGGCTTACCAGAGACTGCTTCTTCTTGAGTTTGTATTGCACTAAGCCTTTTTAAACCACCACGTTTTACCTTGTCCTTTGGAGTACAGAATTACACAGCTCCCAATAATTTATGCAGGAGGGAAAAGGCCAGGGGAAAGGAGTTAAATTTAGTTTTCCCACATGTGGTATGGGTAAGTAGGCTTCTGCAGCTCTGTTTTTAGGCTCCCAAGTCTGACAAGAGAGACATATTCATTTGGGGGATGCAGGATGCTCAGGGCTGGGATCATTGCGATCCCTACAGTGCACACACTCCCTAACAATGCGTTATGAAAGGCAGATGAGCTGCACAGGGCATGAGTGCACAGAGGTATTTTCCAGAGCTATAACTGCATGTGGGATATAAAATGTTGGGGTGAGTAACCCTTTTGAAAAACAAGGGCTGAAGAGATTTTAAATCCTTGGGACGACGTCTGAGTTCCAAAGAAACCCTTTCCAAATAAATAAAAGGATAAAGAAAAGAAAAAGATTTTACTACTATGAACTTTACTACCTTAGCGCTAGGAAAAGAATTGATTTTTGTCTACAATGAAATTGCACAGGTGGAAGTGTCTGACTGTTAAAATAAGCTACAACTACTAATTTCTACTATAATATTTAGTGACTTCAATCTATGCTTTAGAAATTCATTATCAGAGAGTGACTTAAAATGTTTGAAGGAACAGTGAACTAGTGCACTTGACTTTATATTTTAATGTGTTAGTATGAAGTGTAATCCCTGAACTCCTGAATACTATATATATTATATTATTACATGTAATTACAAAGTAATTATAAAATACAAACATTCCAGGTAGTGCAATCTGTGGAAAACAAACACTTGTTCAATGTATTAACAATTATAGTGAATTTAGACCTTTACAAGACTTAACCAGCCACATTCTCTTGCCTCTGTTGAAGACTGGGTATTCCAGAGAGATTAAAATCTATTACCAACCCACAGAAAGTGATTTGTAGTCTGATGAGAACAGTCTTAAACATGCCTCTTTGCTTTAATTAATATGGCAAGCAGAAAAAATTAAGTAGCTTTTCAAGTGGTCATATCAATAATTATATTATGACCATCAACTCAGAAATATCTCCTGCCTTTAAAGTCGCAAAAGTCTGTATCAGTAGTGCAGAAAAATCTACCTTAACAGTGAGTTGTCTTTTAAAATTTATTAAAAATTTTATTTCTACCTCAATTAGCAAGGATTTAATCCAAGAAATTTATACTGGAATCGCTCAGCTGCCACTGATTTTTTCCAGGATATCTGTATGCAATCTTTTTCAGAAATTCTGGTCCACATTTATGACTTGTCTTGGCATTTACTGAAATTGCAACAAATCCTTTCAAAAGGAATATGTGTCTAAGCACGTGTACATGAAAACGGATTCCTTCCTTTTTCTCTCCTACTAATTTTTATGTCTGTGGGCACATGATGGATCGCTATGTCCCACAGGGTATATGTGAATCAGCAAAATAATACTTTCATGCAAAACCAAGAGGATAGCAAAAAGGCCGAACAACAGCATTTGATTCAGGAATGTCTGCATATTTTCACTTATCTTCACAAAAAAGTAAACACTTTGAAGTACTTTGCCAAAATACCTGCTTTGTTCAGTGGAGTAAGAAGGAAGAAAATACTACACTGGTTTGGAGGGGATACCTGATCACTATTTCTATTGGCAAATATAATGTAGGGTACTCTATTAAAAAAAAATAAACCATCTGCAACTAAAGGTGTTCCACTAAATAATAATGCACAAGTTTCTCAGTGTGGCATAAGATTTCTTAAAATCAAGAATCTCCTCTCCCAGTCCTAGCCCCCAAAATCCCATATTATACTCTACAATTTTAAATCCACTTTATTTTATTACAGTCTATTGTGTTTAATGAAAAACTTCTCATGAGCCAGGAAGTAGCTGTTTATAGCTGTGTGTTGTGGAAATCACAGTGAAGGATTAGAAACTGGAGTAAAATTGGTTACAGCTGTATGAGGGAGCATAAGCACAAGATATAGCCCCCTCCCCCTTTACACACCCTGACTGCTTTTCCTCTCATCCTTCTGGACCGTTCCTTTTCCATGCACCTACTTCCATCTCTTGCTATGAAATCTAGAGATTTGACTTTTGATTTGTTGCTCTGCACTCTCTTTTTTCAGCTGAACCAACTGAGCTGTGAGTCAGACTTTACGATATTATAGAATAAACCTGTTTTGGATTGCAGCCATTGGGCAGGAGAAACTAGACACAACGGGGAATGTACTCTCTGGAAATAAACCAAGAAGTCTGGAAAACTCGAGAGCTATCCTAATTTGAGTGCAATCTTTGTACCAAACCTCAAGTCTTTTATGGATTCACTGGTGTGCTTAATTATTCCTACTCTAATTTGATCTAAGGACCATCTCCTGCTCTGGAAGATTTGCTGGTGCTCACAAAAAACAGGCAGGAGTTTCAAAAGCCTGCACAGAGTTCTACTACAGTATTCCTCGGTCCCTATTGTCTTCTCTGCAATGAGACAATGAGACTTCTATGTCTGTTATGGGACAGGGTGGAAAGAGAGCCAAAAGTACAATGTCTCATGCAGAGAGCAGTTCTTAGTCGCCAAGGGGAAAGCACCTAAATCATTCCTCAGACTTGCACTAATTTCAAAGAAACCTGCTCACTCATCTTCCAGCCAGAAGCCAAAAGCTGTGCCAAAGCATCAGGCAGGTTTGTGAAGCAAGTGTGAGGGAGGGAAAATAGCCAAGGGTAGTTTGGGAACATGCATGATGATGGACTGGAAAATTAAACAAGTCATAATTCCAACAACTGAAAATTTTATCAAAATTTCATGTGAGAATAAAAGATTAGGAATCAGCCAGAGTGCTCCATTAGAATGCTGGCACTTAGCACAAAGCTAAATTTTGGAAATGGCAAATATGTTATCATTCCACATTCAATTCAAGGAATTAAATATTTTATGGATCTAAGAAAATGCTCTCATTCCTTCCATCTATGAACCATCTGTGGCAGATTTTTTATTTACGGGGAGAGAGATGAGGAGTAGCACTTCACGACGTCACCAGCATTCCTTCCTCAGCAGAAAAGGAATTAGAGACAGAAATTAATCTCAGCATTGGCCAGATGAACAATCAGCTGAATGCATTTTTAAAGGTTCTACACCATACATTTCAGATTTGCATACATCTGTGTCACAAAAAAATTCAGGTAAGAGCAGTGGTGGCAGATCTACATGAGCCATCTCTTTATGTACCTGTTGCTTCCTAAGATATTCAGGGGCTTGATTATAGAAATTTCAATGTTTCCACTTTGTCAAGGGGATCAAGAATGACTATATTAAAAATTTTGAGTTAAAAAACTGGACATAGAGAATCTTTACTGTGAGACATCCAGATTCTCCAGAGGAGAAGCAAACAATAATAGCTATAATACATAATAGATATAACAACTTTCTCTAGTTAAAGAGAAGTAAAATATTCAACGTGCTGACTGTTTTTATGTAACTATAAGACATATAGGCATACAGAGAAAACACACAAGCAATTCACTTATTTTAAGAGAGATGGACATTTTTTACTGTCATTTTAACTGGAAAAAAACCCATTGTTTCCCTGATACCAATTACGCTGCTTAGAAGAAAAAGAGTTTATGTAGCCATGAAAACCAAATGTTCAGGCTAATAACTTTTTTTAATGCTACTTCAAATTCCTTCTAATGTAACTATAAAAAGCTTCCTTTTGTTGTTGATTCTAATGTTAAACAGCCATGTCACAAGCCTTTGTGAGTTTATTTTATAACAATACTAAGGAAGAGGTAATCCTAGCTACAGAGGTATTTCCTGTGCCAGCTTCTATCCTAAAATTGCCACATTGCATAAATTAAAGACTTAAAATAGGCCTTTTCACCAGTATAAAACAAAAACTGAACACCCCTGCAGAGCTCAGCTGTAAACACAGTCCAGCTGATAATTCAGTCCTTCAGAACAAAGCACACGTGTAAGCTCTTTGCAGCAGATTCAGTCTGATATTCTAACCTTTCCACATAATGATTAGGAAAATATTACCAAGTGAAGAACTGTCAAATAGACAGATATGAATCATCACGCTGTGACCTTTTTATGAATGCAACAGAAAGTATTTCAGATGCCAATATCTAGAGTTTGGCACTCAGCTGTGGACAATCTAATATAAAATTTGTTGGTATTTGCCACCTGGAGTGATATCCCACAACAAGCAGACCTGAGACAGGAGGATAACTTGGCACATACACCACCCTAGGCTCATCTCTAGTGTCAGGCCATGGAATATTTGAGTATCTTCCATGATAGGCCAAGCTAGAAATACATCCAGTAATTTCCACTGGTTTGATATAAACAACATAAATCACCTAGATCTAATTCAGAATGAATACCAATACAATAAGCAAAAAAACCCCAGTAAACTCAATACAAGCTGTACCTTTGTGACAGGCAGTTCCTTGGATTTAGACTCAAAGAGATGCTCCAGTTTGGAAGTGTCCACCTTAATGGGTTCCAGTTTCGACCACAGGAATTCTCTGCAGCGTTTGTTGTTTTTACACTGCCATTCAAATGGCCGTACCTCATTCCAAAACAGACGGATGGTTTTCTTCTTCTTTATAAATGCTGGCTGACCCCTAGAAACCTGGGGTGACCCTAAACCCTGAGGAGTGCTGAACAGTGGAGGAGGAGCCAATAAATTAGCAGAGGGTGGAGGTGGAGGTGGACATCCAAACAAGGGAGGAGGAGGTGGAGGAGGCAAACCCAGAAAAGAAGGTGGAGGTGGAGGAGGGGGAACAAGGGAGTCCCCAGGACCCATATCCATGTCCAACACATCTACATCATCCTCCTCCCCCAAATCTGTAAAATCCATGTCTTTGATTTTTAGTTCTCGAGGATTAGCCATGAGCTGATCCCAGATGTAATCAGATTCCTTCTTTGCCTGTGCTGGTGTTTTTTCGGGGACCTGTTCACTGATTTCATCTTCAGGCACTGCTGTTCCCTTGGCCAGCTCACCACTGTTAAATTTTTCTGCAAAGGCTTTCACACTGCCTTGGTTATCCAGATTTCCAATCTCCATCTTTTTGACACTTTCATCTTTGGCCTGCTTTGTGGCCTGAAGAATAGAGATCCTGCTGGCTAGGCTAGTGAGTGACTCCTCACTTTCTTCCGTCTCCTTCTTTTCCTCCTTCGCCTCCAGCTCCTTTTCCTCTTCATCTTTGGGCTTCTTGTTATGCGCATACAACATGTCCAGCATAAACCGCTTGTTGTTGAGGATGTTGCTGCACTGCTCATTCACACCAGCATCCTGAATGGTCTGTGACCATGGACCTGTAATCACACACACAGAGAAGGGAAGAGTCAAGGGAAGGAAGTCAGAGCACCAAGAACACTCTTCAACCCACCAAAAAACCCATTCTGGGGACACATGTACAGCTAGTCTGAAACTGGCTAAGGAGTTACTGTGAAAATTTTGAAATAAGATACAGCACTGATACTTGGCCTGACCTTGATGTGTTGGGAGTACATCTTAAAGAAGGAAGGGGAGTAGAGCATAATTTGTAGCTTGTGGGAACTATACATAACTCTCAGGATATACATGTTCAGGTTCCTCCTGAAATCTGTCAGGTATCATTTTGTCCTTGCTACCTCAGCTCATTTTATACAGTGCATTTTGTATTCCAGCATGGGGCTTAAATATCATGACAATGACACAAAACAGGTTATGGTGCTCTTCATCTGGCCATGTACGGGAACAACCTCAGGAAAATTTTCATATGAAAGATCTTCCCTGCCTGATGTCAAGGTCAACATGTAGCTGTTTACTCCTCCTCCTCCTCCCACCCTGCTGGCTAGGAAAGGGCAGCTTTCAGACACTCAGAAACCCCTGTCTGGGTAACGGGGTCATCTTCACAACACAGACTATTGGAATTCCAAAGTAGGCTACATACTCAGGGTATAGCTCTCAGGGTAATTCAGTGAGTGTAAGCATAAGAAAGATTTTAAAAGTTGTTTATATTATAAGAACCTTTATAAAATAATTTTGAACATGCTGCTCATCAACCACTGTTAACCTCCCTGTTATATATCAGTGTTGAAAAACTGTTGGCCTTCCCACATCACATTCATTTAACATTTCATTATAATGAAGCTTCATCTTTCTGAGTACTGCTTTTCTCAGCAATAATATGCAAAATACCATGTTTGAGACAGCACCATAAATAACAAATTATAGTGGTCAAACTGTAAAAATATATGATGTAAGTGTCTCAGTGACTCCATTTCCCTGAATTTAATACTGCTAACCAATGTGGATAATGTGTCTAAAAATTATGGTGCTCCTTTTTCCAGTGGGCATCAGATAAAGTCATTAAACATGCAACAATGATAATTCTTCACACTTACTGTATTTCCTGTATGGAATTCCTTCTGTTCCCCATAGTCCTTACACATTTTATTAATACATTTTTCATAAACTCTGCTTCATTTCATCATTTTACTTTGATCACTAGCCTGCCCTTTTTTGGGGTCCTTGTGGTTAAAGATTTTCTTTTATACCTGTAGATTTCCCTTTTTCTTAAACCTCCATTTTGTCTTGGTGTCTTCACTTATGCTCCCACCTTTTTCAATACCTTGGAGTTTTAAGTATCTTTTACGGCTTCCTCTGTCAACAGAGTTGCTTACTTAACACAACATCTAGATCTGTGCACTGAGAAGGTGTCTTCCTGGTGAGATCTATGTCCAGGGCCCCAGAGTTCCCTGCCTCCCCTCCCTTAAAACAATGCTGCATTAAAATGTAGAGTCTGGCAGCACAATGTGTATGGACAGCAGTGACTCCTGCCTCTATTTCGATCAAGCTCTAAACCATGTTTTAAAATCAGGCCAGAGGTTTAACCCTAGAAAAAAGAAAGACTTCTTTTTCAGAAATGGATACAACCTACTTTCCCACAGGCGGCTTGACTGCTTGCATTATCTGATCATTTTTCTTCAGACTTGATCCATGGGATTGTTTTTTTACCAGTACTTGCCACCTGAGGCAGTCTCTTAGATTTCTCTCTAAGGCAGCTTCATTAGACAACATCACTAGACAACTCCTTCCCACACCATAGATTTTACCCAGCTGCGCCCTTGCAGAGGATTTCCCCCTACTGCAAGCCTTTCCTTCAAAGATGTTCAAGATGGCTCCAAGATCCATCCTACAAATCCCACATGATCCAACTCCCTTAGTTTCACCAGATAGGACCCTCCAGTGTTTAATCCCCTTGCAAAACTATTCATCAGAATTTGCTCAGACACAGTCAGTAATTTGCATTCCCCAATTCCACCAACTGTCCAAGCTGATTGAAGATCATTTCTGTGAAGACTCTTGCTACCTTGGTGGCCTCTTCTGCCCTCCTCTCCACAAGTAAAGCTTTGAAATACCACTGGAGAAACAAGACTTGTTGGAAGCCAAATTTGGCAGGATGGCTAATGAAGAAGCTTGCACCAAGGGTTTTATTCCTTTGTCCTCAATGCACCTGGGCAGAACCAATGGGCCACCTCATAAATGGCAAAATGCTTGTTGGGAACTGCTGGAGAAAGTGTTCTTGTTTGCTTTCCAAAACTCCTCACCTACTAGAGAGCGAACAATTCAGTACATGAGTCTTCCTATACAGCACTACCAAATAAATCTTTCATCTACTGGTTGTGTAGGACAATTTTAAGATGTTGATTTTAGTAAGAGTACATTTCGTAGCTTTGAACAAAAGTACATAGGGACTTAAAATTAAGAATGGTAACAGGTCAGTAACAGACAAGGAGAAAAAACTTGCAACTGTTCTCATTTATTCGCATTTGGACTATCTTGGACTATGCCCCACAGTGTAGCAACATCCTTCATCTGTGATACATCCCTAGCCTTCCCTACAGACATATCTATCTACACTCTTTATGAGTACCATAGCATTCTAAGTAACTCAATCTTGGTGCTGACTGAAAAGAAATTAGCTCTAAAATTGAGGATGTAATTCGTGTAATGCTTCTCAGAAAAAATAAAAGTGAAAGATTTAAACTTGAACATTTCAATCTGACAGTTTATGTCTATGAGGTAATCATTGGGGTTCAGAGCTATCCCTCTTCTTTCAGGACAGAGCAGGACTATTTCACACTGTGAAGCACATCTCATTTTCTTATCTAGAATTTAGAAAATATAGGACGATGCATTCCACGGTTCAGACAAAAAAAAAAAAAACCTTGGGAATCAAATGCCCTAATTATATTACATTCATTTACCTTCCTATAGAAAAGAAAAAAGAGTAATCAATGAAGTCAAAATCTGTGTTTTATTCCCTCCCTGCCTGGGCTGAATGACAAATTCTGGTTATCATTGTCTCTCTGGGCAGAAACTGGTACTTAAGGTGTTTCCCATGCTGGGTCTTTTCAGGCTGGCACCTGGTGGTATACTTGACTAGAATCCTTCAGCACTATGAAACTGGTCTTTTCCAGACAAAGTCTATTTCATGTGCCTCCTCCACATGAGCTAATGATGGCCACAGCCCAGACCTATCTTCAGCAGCTCCTGCATATCTCTCTGTTGTCTAAAGTCTGATCAAGACAGAAGAACTGAAGGGAAGAAACAAACATCTCAGCCCTCACTGCCCTTCTTTTTCCACCATAATGATGAGAAAAGGCATCTGGAACTTCACGATGAATCATGTCAGCACAGCTCTTTGTCTAACTGACTTATGTACCAAAAACCTAAATAAATTCTCCAGGAGCTAGAGATGCAAGTCTCTGCAACATGGTGATTCAGTACTTAATATATTAATCTTAGGGAAAGAAAATGAAATCAAATGAAACTTTATTTAATCAAGGCCCTACTATCCCTCAAACATAGTAACCCCAATATAGTCTGGACGTTCAAGCAGAGAGTAGACAAGACTTGGCCATGGTGAAGAAAGTCTTAGATAGGTGAAAAGGGTGTGTTAGATAATTAACACAATACCAGAGCTGCTAATTTAACATTTTTTTCCACCAGAAACCCATTATTATTGAAAAAGCTTCACTTTACCAGTTTCATTGTCACTGGTTAACTTGTCCTCTCTCTCTTCCCTTTCTAAAGTGCTGCTTGCTGAGGATATACTGGATGCAGAACAGTTGTCTTTTTCATTCACTTCCTCATTCTGCCTCTCCTTTTCACTGAGTATTGCACTTTCTTCTGGCTCTCTCTCTGGTCCTTGCTCCACCTCACTCTCTGGTCCCACCTCTGTAGCCTCTATTTCCTTGGGTGTCTCCGTTCCCTGCTTGGCCTCAGCCTCAGCCTCCTGTTCTGGTTCTGTCTCTGTCTCTGGTTCGGGTTCACTGGCACTCACTGGTGGAGAGAACAATGGGAGAAAGAGATTCACTTAACAGCAGAGCCATCTCAGGTTCACCCCTCCAAGCGAGAGTGACGTGAGAACTGTACAAGTGCCTTATGGAAAGAAAATAAAACGCAAGTCCATGGCATGCTTAGGAACATTAGGAGCAACAGACTGATGGATGTTGTGCAACAGCAGCATTGCACGTGAGAGCGGCCTGGCAAGCCCCCTCACTCGCTGTCTGGAGCCAGCCCACTGTTTTTATACATACTTCCACAGCTGCAGGATTGGACTCGCACAAGGATTTGAATGAACCAGCAGAAAATGGGCATCTCATCTGAGCATTGACAACTCAGTGCCTAGACAGAGCCAGGGAAGAAGAGATGATTAAAAAAAAAAAAAAAAAAAAAAAAAAACCAAAAAAAAAAAAAAAAAAAAAAAAAAAAAAAAAAAAAAAAAAAAAAAAAAACAAAAGCAAAAAGGAGGGTGATTGTGGCTTTTGGTTCAATTTTCTTTGAGTTCTGGAAGAGTTCTTTTTTCACCTGATGAGGAACACTTCAACAAAAAAAATACAAATATTAGTTTTAATAACACACTTGAACGGCACAGTCTGGAAATGGCACTGTCACACATTTGGCTGACAAAAAACATATGTTGTTTCATGCATATTTACTTCAGAATAGCCACATCAAAACTGAGCAAAGTTTCCAACTGCTTAGCATATGGCACATATTTACTTTTCAATTGGTTGGCATATGCTATACAATGAGCTTTTTTATCAGTTGGAACACGGCAAACACTGTTGATAGTACGCCTGGTTTCTTCTTCCCTGCTTTCCCAGTAAAAATAGTCTATTCACCTTTAAGGTTTTTAGCAGTAACAGCAGATTTTCACATGCAAATATTCTCTGCATGCTGCAAAGAAACTGAAGAGCATCCACACAAGCAGCTCACAGTTCTCTGAAACCTGAAATGGCCATGCAAAGAGTGGCAAAAAGGGACATGCATGTTAGCTCTGCATACTTCCCAAATTCCCTCTGTACTAAATCTTGTGTTGGGTGGCTGAACTATAATGACCAAGTCATACTTGTTTTGTCCCTCTGTTAACTATTTTTCATTACAATACTGCAGAAGAGTCTTCTGGACTTCACATTGTCTTTGGATTGCATGAAATACAATGAAAATTTATTCAGGTACTAGATGAAACTTTGAAGAAAAAAAAAAAAACAACACACTGAGATACTGGAATGTAAATACTTCATTCTTCTAGTGAGCAGGTAAGTAGATTTATCCTAAGAAAATATAAGCCAAAATGAGGAAGATCACATTCTTCTCCATTGAGAGCACCTAAAAGTCTAATACTAGATATGTAAGCACCTCCGCCCATGCCTCATTTCTCAAAATGTACCTTACCTATGACTTTATGACACTGCCTAGGAGAGAATCAAAACTACAGAGGGCTGTCAAGAGGCTGGCAGAGACTGAAAATCTCAGTGATATGTTTCTCACCGCAGCTGTCAGTGTGTAGGTATAGAATGAGAACATATTAAAGTCAAGCCAAGATATGAATATGACTGAGATGGAAGCTTAGGAATTCTTCAGGAGTTCCTGGAACTAATGTGGTACTTTAGCAATGAAGATTCTCAGCTTGCCATGGTTCAATCTCCCATATATACAAATGTCACCAATTCATCTATGAATAATCATAATTTCATATGAATTTTAAATATTTCCCTCTAAAAAAAAAACCCAAACAAACCAATTGTCATGCAATAAAAAAAAAGTCCACTCCAACAGCTCAGATGGAGGAAGAAGCTGATTAAAACAAGGCCAGGACTCCTAATGCTTATTGCAACTTTGTCATCATGAAGCTACACTGAAGAGTCAATAGAAAAAAAATCAGAGGTGATATAAGAAATGCTTGAGAAAATGTGAATGTTCAAAAGAATTCCAGATACTCTTCTAAAAAAGAAATATTTCACACATACTAGAAATATGCAGCAACTTAAGCAAAATCTAACACAAAACAAAGAGTAAAAAGCAATATACTGATATAGGCTGCTCTTTTAAGTTCAAGGAATAACAAAATCTAAGTACTAGAACAAATCGAGGATATTTGACATCCTCTCTCTCTCTTTAGGGATAATATCAAATCATCCACCTATAACCCAAACACTTGAAAACAGTGAGCTATGTCCAGCAGCACTTCCCTTAAGAAGCAGTACAAAAATCAAATCTGCCAGGAAACACTGTCAAGAGAACAAAGGTAGCAAGATAGACATGTGTCAATCATTTGCATTTCCATCATATAATCCACTACAGTGGTATTAGTGAGAACTTCTGAAGATGTTAAAAAACACAGTTCTCAGTGAATGCTTGGTAGTGGCTTATTTGAAATGAGCTCAGACTTTCAGTCCCGCATCTACTGAGGCCATTTTCATATCAGACAAAACACTACTGTGTTTTGTACTACAAGTGACAATCTTACATGTGGCAAGAGAAATAAGTAACAGACCAGGCTCTGTCTCCTGTCTTCAGACTTCTGCTGGTGGAGAGTGCAAAGACTCAGGAAAGGAAGCCTGGTCAAATCAAAAAGCATCAACAGCAAAGAATGTGTGCCTGAGATGTAACGAAGCATGATACCTTTATAAGCTGATCCCTTCTGAAAAGCAAACCTAAGAACTTACAATGCAGTAGAAGGATATGGACATTTCCTTTAATACTCAACTATAAATCAAGTTTGAAGAAGACACAAGATGCTGTATCCTGCTGATAAGAACACAACCCTCCAGTCCTATAAGCCATCAGAGAGAAGAAATATCCCTCTGGGCTCACATCTTATCCCCTGTCAGGCTAATTGATTAGCCAACCACATCCTCATCTATTTTCTCTGCTTTGCACTTGGAGGTGTGAGATACATATGCTGTGTGTCTCTTGTGGATGCATACATTAAGTCTGAAAATGTCTGTCTGCCCGAGACCTCTTGGTTCAATTTTTCCAGCATTGCCTGAAGTCTTGGCTGTTATCTCCTTCCAGCTACTCCAGCATGGGATTCCTCTTCGTCTGCATTGTGCAGGGAATCCTTATCTCTCCCCATTCCCACTCCAATCTTTTCCTCCCATTACTTGTGTTGGTAAGAACAGGTGCAGACTGAACTGTCTCTTTCTTTGTACAGTCAGAAACAATCCTTTTTTGTCCTCCCACCCTAATTCCTCCTCTGACTTTCTGCATCTTGGTTCCTTTGGCTCTGCAACTGAGGCTGCATTGGCCTCATTGCAAGCTCACGCTCTGGTGCTTCCCCATCTGCTGAGATGCCCTTATCAGTCATGCTTTGGGCAGCATTTGAACCCTGCTCAACTACCACTACGTTCAGAAGGTCTCCTACTGTCCACAGGGTGCACTTGGGTTGGCTTGACTGCTTACTTTCTCAAGTGCTAAAACACTGCTTCTTTCAGAGAAGGGTTCACCTGAAATTCCTGTGTAGATTGATTTCAGAGATGTCTCAGTTATTGTTGCTCCTAGTTTACTGCATACTTGCACTTCACAAAATACTCTCCAACAAAATTACAAAAGATTAAGTAGCTGCTCTGAAAAAAAAAATTAAGTTCCTTTTTGCAGTTACAGGACTGCCTTCATTTCCTCTGAATGCCATAACACAAGTTTTACAAGACTAAGTCCTACAATACTTGATTACTTCAGTGGAACCAATTGTTTTATGTGAGAAAACACTTCAGCTCAGTAAGTCCAGATTTGTATATTGGGTAATGCTCTGGACACATTTCACAGTGTGAGGCAAAGTTGCACAGACAGGATCCATTTCCTTCTTAATACCAGTAGATACTAGATGGCCAAAGGATATTTCAGCACAGAACGAATAAAATAAATCTGACTTCAAAAATCCTTTATTATTTTGCTAGTAGATGAATACTCTTTGCCTTTGACCTCAGGTTCTGAATTCTGCAGATGAATATCACACATCTGTTAACACCATTCTTGCAGTCTTTAGAGCATCCTATGCACCTATGCACAGAACCAAGGAACTGTTTTCCTTCTGCAGTTTCATTCCTGCTTGGAAAGATGGTAAATACCATGTTAAAAGCAACTGCTTGGGGTGCAAGTAATCCGAGTTCTGTCTATGGCTCTGTTTCAGCTTTTCTTACAACTAGCTTGAGCAAGTTAATGCTTCATCTTCTCGGCCTATAAAGTGGGATTCATAGCCCTTCCTAAAAACAGTAAAATTGAGATTTTAATACAGTAGGGAGCATAAGGAAGTCAAGTAACACGTCAGAGACCATGGCACAGTGTCTACATTTAGCCTGTCCCCTGTCGGCAGATATCCAATAATATGGGCACTTCCAGGTGGTGTGTCCTGCCCATGTGCTTATGACTTCCCATGACCTTTCCAATACTTTTGGTAGGTCTGAAAAAAAATTAATTCCCCATGCCCAGATCCCACTAAAGTATGCAGATTTTAGGCTCCTGTTCAGGGCCTATCCTGGCCATCTGCCTGCATCTGCCCTTGGCTGGAAGGCTACCCTGCCCCATCCATATATTCCCTCCATGTGGTCCATTTGCCAGGCTTCCAGGAGCTGCCCTCCAATGCCTACTATATTGCCAGGAGTTTTAGTAGAGATGTCCTGTCTACCCACATGTTGATAGCTTTGCCATATTCTGACTGTCTGAAGCTGCCCAGTACACCTGCTCTAAATGTATTCTCCAAATGGTTTGTGCTGCTCCATTTCATGCTGCAATTTTTTTGATGCTTCCAGGAGAAATATGTTAAAATAATCATCACAAGAGATACTTGCTTCCTACCCAGCTCTGAAATCCTAATTGTGGAAAAATCCAGCTTATTTGCTCTAAAAGCAATATAGCACTAAATAAAATGGGTGTTGGGATGTTTCTGACTATCAGTATTGGAGGAAAATATCTGTGGTTTCTAAGTTCAAATGATTCCACTGAGACTCTTAAGGTTTCAAACAAGACAACTGGGGAATATAATTGGGAAAATATATAAAACTAAATAAAATAAACTTTACCTACTTAGTACAGTGAGGACAAACATATGCAGCATTCAGTATTTGTAACATTTTTCTTAAATTGCCTTGCTTTATAGCATGCTACCAGCCATAACACTCCATAAAACCAAGCAGTGCAAGTTACAAATGCATTAATCACCAATAGCATGTAGCAGGAAATCAAATAAAATAAAAATGAGTGATGGTGATAATTTGCCCTTGACATGCATTCTAGCTCCCAATGTTAATGCAACACCATGTGGTGCAAGTATAAATCTGTATGGCATGTGTTGTTTTGAGGACTGAAGGAGAGGTACATGATGCAAGTGGCAGAATGACAAACACACACAAAAAGCATTGCTCTGTACACCAATAAATTATATGACAGCAAACCAACCGTGCAAACACTAGTTACACTTTCATTTTTACTAATTGTCTGTGGTCTCTTTTAAGTCCTTTATGACTTGTGCTACAATTTTAAGAGTTTTTCTTGGTATTAAAAATAATCAAAACACTCCCCCTGCCTTCAATTCAAGACCTTTTCAGTTTGTCACATTCAGCCTGTGTTCTACTGGAAGGTTATTATAATCTTGGCATTCATCTGTTGCATTTCTTTCAGAGAATCCAAATACGCAAAATCTGTTGGCAGGAATACTGTTTGTCTAGTGTTCAGTAACTCCTCATATATAAGGAACATGACACTAAAATTAAGACCCTCTGTATTCTTCAATTATTCCATTTGAAGAGCAACAGACAATGATAGTCTAAATCATAGCAACAATCAGCAGTGTATCCTATTATTGAACAGATTACATGATTCCAAATCAATGCAAAAAAACAGGCAATTTAGGAAGAAAGGATGGAACAATGTAGGACCCTTTACTTTGGCACCTCACAGATTGTATTCTTGCACTCATGCATCAAAAATCATCACTATCCCAAGAGAAACTGTGATAAACCCAGCATTGTTTCCCCTGCCCTCATTTTCACTTACCTTCTGAGGGCTGAGGAGTTCCACACGGGATGGAAGGGGTCTTCAGCTCCTCCTGGGACTCTATGGATGCTGGGCTGACACACTTGGGTACAGGTGAGGATGGAGCTGAAGGAGATCTCAGGTTCAAGGACAGCTCACTTCTGCCTCGGCTGACACTCCGACTCTTCAGCTCCTTCTCATACTCCTCTGCTGCCAACTTCTCCAAGTATTTGTATCTGAAAGTTAAATTCCAGAGGGTTTCCGTAAAGAAAAAGAAGCCTGTGGCTGATGCTTGTTTATGGATGAAACACCTGCAGAGAACGAGCTGACTGCCTGACACAAGGGCTACAGCACTGAACTGCCTGCTTGCTCAATCTGCCAGAAAGTGCATACCAAAGCAGACTATAGCCCTGAAAATAGTTAAATTGCTTGTTACAGTACAAAAGCAAAACCCAGCAGAGTTAAAGAACTTTTAGCTATAGTATTTTGTCTGCACAGTCCTTCTTTTTGGAAGCATTTGTCTGTCCTCCTTTTCACCCTCCTCCTTCACCTCCTCCTTTTCCTCTCAGCCCTCCCTTTACCAAAACTAAAATGGGAGGGAAAAAAAAACAACAACCCACAACCAAAAGAAGAAAAAAAAAAAAACCTCCAAACCCAGAGCCCCTTAATACAGATGCAAATTGCCAAAATCTGAGACTTGCTGTAAGGAGACAAAACCAGCTCTTCCTGAAAATAATACCAGTAATAAACTGTTGGATTGACTATCTAAAGATTCTGAACCTGCTTCTATTTGCTCTGAGAGCAATGCACTGGAATTCACTTTGTTCTCTCCAGAGCCTACAATGGAAAGTTTCTTTTTTTTATTCTGAAAAATTTCTCTGCCGGACTCAGACATCCAATAGCTTGTACCTGACGTCACATGTAGTTTATTCATCAAAGTCACTTTAAAAGAACAAAGATACATCTGTTTTGCATTTTAGGCAGGCAGAACTCACTAACTGTTTATTAAGACCAGCTACCAATCATATTCTTCATAGTATGCTTTATACATTTCGACCAAAATAACTTTTAAATGTGTGCCTGTTCCAGATGTCTGCTAATTTTATCCACCATTATTTGCTAAGGAATAAATTCATGAATACAGCTGGATTGGGCTTTAGACTTTTTGCCTTATCCACAAGTGAGCTGTTAAACAGGTTAATCAAGACTACTGGTTAGGTCCCTGAAATACTCTGGTCATTTCCTATAACACACTGTTGTAATCACTTTGTAAGAGTGAACAACTCTCCTCCCCCCTTCTGCATCACTGACAGCCCAAATTAGTGTAAGAGGGTGCACTAAAAGCAGGCAGGGTAAAGAAGTCAGCCATATGTGGTAACAAACATGCTTAGTACATATGGTAGCCACACATGCATGCACATTTGCAAACATCCACACAGAGCACAGAAATGTGTCTTTGAAGAGCAGTCCTTGTGTTTTTAGAGGCAATTTGCCTTACTGCAAACAGCAATAATGAAGAACAAACTCATTTTCTTTTATTCCTCCAGAGGTATGCAGAGACTTTGAACAAATTCTGCAAGAAAAAGAACCCCTACAGACTCTGGATGAAAATATAACAAGCTACATACTTGCATGGTTATAAAATAGGAGCTGTTTACAGTTCTAACATGAAGCCAATTCTCGAGACTGAATCTTGCCTTTTCAGTAGAGGGGAAAACCTTTCTCTGGAATCAGCATGATGTTTTGTTACAGTTCATGAAGTCACTCTTTCTTTGAACACTGGTCACTTATGTAGGGTGTCTTCCACCTCCTCACAAGCAGAGCAGAATGGGATTTCAGACTCATAAAGAGCCATTCAAATTGATCACTTGGCACAAGCAGGTACAGCCCAGCTGGCTGCTGCCAAGAGGGTTTTGCAGTTTGTCAACAGACTACAACAAAGATCTGGATGGATCCTTCTATAATGTAGAAAGCCACAATGTTTTATTGTCCTCAGCTCTTTTTCAGGTGCTTTAACATCTTCTGTAGCTGTGTGCTGCATCGCCAACCAGCAAAGCAGAAACTATCATGAAGAGGTGGCTTTTCAAATGTATCTGGTTATTATACTGAAACAAAAAAGGGAACCAGAACAGCAACTCCAATGGCAGCACATCAGCAGAACTAGTTATCAAATGGGAAGCTTAATAAATAGGTATAACCGTGAAATAAAATGCATTCAAGAATCAGTTATTAATGCTTCACACTTGATAAATGACATTATTTAGGTTATTTTTTGTTTCTGACAAATATCTTAATAATGAATGCATGCCAGCAGCAGATACACACGGTCATGTAGACCAAAATCTGAAGGAGCTGAAAGGATGAGCTACCATACTTCCACTACAGGATCAACAAATTTCCCCTGTATATGCTGCCATATTCTTTTAAATCATGGAAACCTGCAGACACCATCTCACCTATGCTGACTTGACTCTACAGACAACAAGCCAAAACTCTATGACTATCCATTTGGTATTCTTCATGAACATAACACTGGATTTATCATCTTCAAGTAGAGGAAATTATAATTATGAGTTCTCTAGATATCTGAGTAATGCCCCAAAGGCAACTTAAAATGTTAATATCAAGAAAGTCATGGGGGTGGAGAGCATTGGAACTGTACCTCACACCAGAGAGGGTTTGGGGGGGGGGCTCACCTTTCTTGGTTTTATTCTTTAATTAGCACTAAAAAACACCCAACCAAGCAAAGTGAAAGGGCCTTAAATCATTGAACAGCAAGAACTGATATGGAGGAAACATATAAATAAGATTTTAGCTGGGATTTTAGGCATTTTGACTATAAGATTTTCTTAAAGTCTATGCACTCTTGTAAAACAAGTTAACATGCAACTTCCTATAGGAAATAAAACTTCATTTGTGCAAAGGTGTTTGTAAAAAAGTAGTTATAGAATGCCAATGTAATGGACTACTGGTGCAAGACTTCATTTGCAGAAGTTTTCTCCAATATTTACGAGCTGTTAAAGCAAACATGTCTTTCCTCTTTATGAGTAGGAACTGATAGTTTGACATCTCAGTTCAAAAGAGCCCTAAGGATAACAAAACATTACTAATGAATGGTGAAATAGTCTCAGACTATGCAGCAGTGATGGTGAACACTCCCCCAAAAATACTCCAGTTGGCATTTTCCCTTGCAATTTGAATGTTCTGGAAAACTCACTTCTAATTTGTTTCAAAACTTGCAGATGGGCATGCTCACTGAAAAAAGGTTTTACTCGGCTCAAATCAGTGTATGACGCTCATGTGCTCAGATGAATTTCATTTCAGGATGCTTTAAATTATTTGTCATTCTTTTGACTGGAAGCACAATGGAAAGCCCATCTATCTTTTTTACTCTTAGAGATATTAAAATATTTTTTTTAATATTAGCTACTTCAGCCTCAACAGATAAAACTTCAGTCTGCAGAAACAAACTGTCTCCTGTATGATGATTTTGTGAAAAAAAAAAACAACAAAAAACCAAACAAACCCAAAACACAAAAGCAACCAAAAAAACCACCAAGTAAAAAACACAGCAACACAATGATTTCTGAGATGGCTGCTCTCTTATTTTGATAATGTAATTCCAATTCTTGACAATCCAAAAGAATCTCCAGAGAGTAATCTCTAGAGAATTATTAAAGCAGAACTGAAGCACTCTGGATGATTTTTCATCTATTTGTACAGTAACTTGTGTATTTTCCAGGTAAAAACAAGCACTCCCTCCAGGATACAATTACTAACAGAAGTAGACATGAAGCTACTAAAAGGCAAAAGTCCTTAGTTGAACATTCCATGAAAAATACACTTTCACAAGCACATAACCTCCCAGCTTAGCCCAGAGTTTCTAAACTTGTACATTGAATTAAAAAAAAAAAAAAAAGGGAAAAGACCCCAAACCCTGAATCCATTTAAATATGCTATTTAAGTAAAACTAAAGCATTGCCCCAATGAGAAACACTGCTAAGCTTTGTAATTTACTTGCTGATGTTTAAAGAGATTGTCAAAGAAAACTTGGCTCTGAAAGATAAAAATATGCTGAGAGTGGGTCAGAACTGTCACTACAGTTTTGCAATGCTTGTGACCCCAATTTCCTTTATCCTCAGTTGCCTTTTCTAACTCTCCAGAAAGCTTGGGACCCACTGGGTGAAAAAGACAGGCTTATTCAATTTATAAGTCTACTAAATTTGGGCCAATTTCTGAGGCAAATGGGGTAAGCTTATTTCCCACACAAATAGATAAAAGATCATCAATCATTCTTAAGCATTCTCACTGCTCTTCATTTGTTGCTGCGCTTACAGCTGGACTTCATTCTGCTGTTTAACAACTTCTTTCTTATAGAAGTCTTTTGGAATAAAAGTGTTTTGTACAAGCAGAGTTAAAAATGTAAACATACCACAGCTCCACAGTAAAGAATATAGGAAGTGCAAACAACCAGAGGGAAGGACAGGGAAGGATGGATGCATGCCATACAAACCTCTCTTCTCTTGCTTGTCTTAGTTCTTCTCTTTTGTCTAAATAATCGCGGCTAGAAAGAGAATTACAGTAAATTGCAGCAGAAACCAGAAGAAAAAGGTAAGAATAGAAGTATAAGTACAGTAGGAGAAACTAAGAGTGGTGCACACAAACTGATCAGAGACAACAAGGCTGTTGTCAACAAAACCCTTTGTTTTTGCACAAATTGCTGAAAAGTGTACACTTATGCATGCATACACCACCAAATACATAGTTTGGAATGTCATTAAAAGTAATCATAAAAAAACCTTCATAAAGTGAAAAGCTTGAAGCATGCCATGAAACCTGCTATCTGAAATGAGATTCTGTGAACTGCACTTATCCACAGAAAGCAGGCGCTTGAGTGGCTATTAAACCATCCCTCATTTGCTCCATCTCAGAATGCCCCAAGAAAGTAATTGCAGTCCCTGGCAGGTTGGACTGAGGCAGTGAGCAAACCTATTGGCCTTCTTTCCAGGGAACCTTTCCTTAGTGAGTTTTAGTTGCCACAGCTGGAAACAGGACAGCAGACTGGCTTTACTGAGAAGGACAATTCTGCATTCCAAGGTGTGTGCAGCATCATTGGACAAACAACCTTTCACTTCCTTATTTTTCACCCCAAGCTTTAGATACAAAACTCCTTTTATGTCAGCTGCCACTCCCACAGCTCCTCAAATAACCCATGTATTTAACTTTTGCCAGATCAAGTTTGCTGGATGCTTGAGTACTATGATTTTAGACAGGCCTGCCACATCCACAAACATGGATGCAAATTTAACTCAAATCACAACAGAACCCAGCAAATGTCCACCCTGCCTCAAATATCACAGCAAGATGGTTCCTTACAATATATTTTTAATATTTAGTTGAATCTGGTAGACAAAACTGATGAGAACTTTACCTTATCTACTAGATTCTTTCAAAGTGTAAGCTGTGAGCACCAGAAAGATTTTCAGAACCACTCTTTTTATTAATAAACCCTTTTTTTCCCCCTCTTTATATTATGTCATTATATGAATTACTAATCATCTATTATACCAATAGCTATCAAACATCTGCTTGCAAGTGCTCTTCCAAAGTCCTTTAACAGGGAACATACATTACTGTTTCCGGCAATCTCCATAGGCTTTGAATTCTGAACTAGATATACTTTAACAGTATTTTAAAAATATTCTAGGAAATCTTCAGCAGGCAAATTTTAACATTACTCTTTCCCCTCTGACAACTTTCACTCTTCCCTACAGCTGAAAAATAACCACTTTATTTTAGGACGTATTGTTCTACATATGCAATGGGTACAATAGTCCTACTACTGTGAAAAATGTTAATTCTGCAAAGCATTCCTTTAGTTAGCAACAGCTTATGAAGCTTTGTAGCTCCTCTCCCAATCTTCCAGCTCTTTCACAACTAGTGATGCCCTCCTTTAAATTATCCTCAATTTGTCAACAATGGTGCCAGATCCTAGTGCAATGTTCTTGAGGCAGAGTTGGAAAGAATGAGATAACAAATGAGTCATGATGGTAAATCCAGTACAGCTCACGAGTTTAAAGACTGAATTGAAAGCGCTATTTTTAATCAAAAATACATCTTCAGAGACTGGATTTCTAGCCAGACTGATGAGATGATAATGAAATCCCAGGAACTCTTATGAAACTGTCCATGACTGCTTGCTGTGACTTTGTCTTCCTCCTGCCAGACTGTTTAATCAACTGTGGGATGTTGTCTGTTTGTGAAGTCTGGTGGCTTTGGAGACCCTCTGCTCAAACAAAAGTTATAACTTTTGGATGATCACAAAACTCAAATCCAAAAGATGAAAACACTGGGCATTGAAAAACAATCTTAAGTATGTAGCACAATCATGACATTCAGTTAATCAGTTTCTGACTCTGAAATAAAGGGATGAAAATGTACATTTTGAATTTTTTTTCTTACTTTAAGAAACCTCTTTTAGTGACAGAACAACTATTCTAGCCAACCTCTACTGAGATGTGCAGATCTATCATTCAAACAGGTCAATCTGCCAAATGCCCTGTTGTGTCTTTTTTAGTCTGGGAGTTTCCTTTCCGAAAGACCATGTTGGCTGTCCATGGCAGCCTGATGATACCACTTAGAGGGAGAGTTTTTGGAAAAGGCTGGAAAACTGCAACCTTATTGTTTCTGTTTCAGGAGAAGTTGGGAAGCTGTTGGCTGCCAAAGATCCTATTATGGTGCTCTTCCACCTTCCCTCTGCCTCTCATTTCCTTCTAAACTAGCTATCTTCTGGAGCCAGGAGAATATCAATCAACCACTCGTAAGTTACTCCTCTTTCCAAACTCACAGAATCACAGCCTGTTTCCACTTCTTACCAAAGGGATGATTACAGGATGAAACAATCCTGCATACTAATAAACAAGCTAGCATGAAGCCCTGTGCCATCTTTCCCATAACTACCAATTCTAAGGCTACAAAACACTTATATTACCTTTCTTTAAGTTATTACATTATGTCTTCTAACTACTAGAAATAGGTTTGCTTTTCACTCCTGTCTATGAGGAAAAAAATTGATTTCTTAGTGTACACTTTTCAGATTGGAGGCATGCATTTCAAGTATAGATTCCATATCTATTCTTGGCACACTGCAGTCTTTGTTAATGTCTCTGCTGGGATTTCTAGGCATGGACTGAAGAGGTTGAGGGGTCTTGTCTCTTACTATCCTCAGACAGCATACCCTGGGATCCCACATAACACAACATTTTCTCAGATGTGAAAATGTGAATTCCTGCACTGAGCTATGATATTTGTCTGGCCAAGGTTTGAACAGTAATTTTGGTCATTACCTTCTGTTAGTTGTTGATTCCAAGAAGAAGAGACGTGTTCAGAAATGCAGGAAAAAGTAGTTAAAAACCACTACCATACAGCAAGACATGTTTACTTCACATAACTTTAAACGAAAAAGATGTTTCAATGCTGTCCCTCCCTCCCGTCTTGATACCTTTGTCCCACTGTTTCACCTTCAAATCCTATGCCTCGCTGAGATTATAATTTGGTGAGTATATTAGCTAATAAAACCGAGTCTCTGTACATAACCAGGCAGTATAATTGGCAGCCTTTAAAAAAAATAGCTTTTTTATTAAATGCCAAAATTCATGATGTGTTTAATCTATCCATTTTTAAGACACTTAGACCAAGAAAAGTATCTAAAGAAACCAACCATTCATCAATTCAATTATTTTGTAGTTGAATGTCTCAATGATTGATCAATCTATCCCACAGTAAAGCAAGAGACTGAGAGCAAATTTGGGTCCTACTTGAATTTGTTTCTTTCTTCACGTTCTATCCTTTGCAACCTTTCTTCTCTCTCCTGACGCCGCCTTTCTCTTTCTGCTGCCAAGGACTCCTGGTGCTGCCGAAAAGATGATGTAAGGAGACCACCCAAAGCTGGCCTGCAGAAAAGGAAGATCAGGTTTCTCAGTGTCACTTTTATTGATTATACTGGCAAAAACTGAGTAGCAATCATTCAGCAAGTAACATAATCCCAACCAACAGAATGACATGGCAATATTTATGTATGGATCTTTCAAAGGATTGGCTAAGTGTCTTCTTGCTAAATTGATTAGAGATTCTGTGATGAGCTGAATACAAACAATTAGGGTAGGCTTCCTAAATAGCAAATTTCTGAAGCACAAATAAAGTATGTGTAAAAATTCTTCAGTCTATTTCAACTGCAATATTGTCTAAATATTTTTTTTACACTTTATAATCCTGTTAATAGAAAACCTGAATCCCGTTAAGGATTTTTGAAGTTTTAAAGAAAAGAACTGTTATGCAATGATACTAAAGACAGATGTGCCATAAACACTTGAGAATCCTCTATACAGAAAAACAAAAGTAAAGGAAGATGTCAGAAGTGCCCTAGAGAATTCAAATGCTCTTTTAAGTATCAGGCATATTTTTCCTTTATATATTAATAAATTTGATGATCATGATTTCCCTGCTGCAAGTGCTGTAAGGTGAGGATGGATCTCATATTACAACATATCAGTAAAACACAAAGGGACAGTCTTCTCAAGCCATTCTTGAAAACTATCAGAAATTATGGCCTCTACAGTAAAGAATTTTCAAATATATATATATATATATTTACATTCATTTATAGTTTGGTGTTGACATAGATTTTTTATTGGCTTTACTGTAAGTAGTACTTTATCTGGGAAAGTTGGTTCTCTTACAAAACCTTTCCCCAACATGGAGGTATTGGTACCACCAACCTCTCACATGGCAAGAGTGACCTTCGAGTAAACGTATCTTTCTTTCAATCTCTCAGACAGGAAAAACAATCTGTGTCGTGCAGGGTAGCTTTATACAGATGCACACTGATTGAATTAGGCTGATAAAATCAAAAAGACATAACTTATGTAGAGCGGTTTCTGTGCATTGTTGTAACATGAGTTTTGCAACGAAAGCATTAATGAGAGAAATAGATACTGCCTTTTGTGTAAAAAGAAACTAAACCCTGCCTGCCTAGAGGAAGGTTCCTTAACCAGTAATGCAAACCTGAATAATTTTTTCTTATTTTTAAGAACTCAGACCCTTTCCCTTATTTATTTACTTGCCAATGGCTCCACAGTGTAAGCATTTAGCATAATGGCCCCAGTTCACTAGTGAAAATAGATGTAAAAGAAAACAAAAATATTAATCCAAAACTATCTTCCCCGAGTGTCTATGTCTGTACAAGCAGGGACATCACAAAACATAGCCATTTCAGCCCCACTGGCAGCAGGGCAGCATGAATATAATGTCAATAATTTCAATAAATTGAATTTCAATATGTCATGTCCCTCCCGCATAAACATTACATAAGATGGTATAAAACTTGATATTCTGTAAGAGTCCCTGCTGGCACTTCTCCAAAGCTACAGTATCAATGCTGGATCACACTCAAAACCATAAAAATCTCTAATATGCTTCAGCAAGAAAAGGGGGAAAAAAAAAATCCTCAAACCCTGACAGTGAAGTACGTGTGGTGAATTTTCCCTTGAGCATATTTTAAATTTATTTTAACTTTTGACCTCTTAGTGCATGTTGCAAGAGAAAGCTTTTAGCAGAAACAGTAGCACCACTATACTAAAATTCAAAAGCTGGAGCTCCATTCCTTTAATAGCATGAAAACCCATGGCTATATGGTTGGATATAACATCAGAAATTACTCTTGGAAAAGGAAAAATGACCAGTGCCTCCACGTGAAGATATATGGAAACTAACTGTGAGAGATGGCCAAAGAGGGTCCCTATCAATCCTCTGTTTTTATCTGTTTTGTGTACTCAGCTTGATATCCCATCATACCCAGTGGCCATGAAGTCCCCATTTAGTCAAAGGAAGGTATGGCTTAAAAGAAGACTGAAGGAAAATTAAGGAAAAGGATGGGGTGATGCTGAGAGACCAAGAGTGATTGTAGGTCTGCACATCATCTAGCAGGTTGGAACCTTCAGCTCTGAGTTTTTTGAGGCCCTGCAATAAATGCACATTCTTACTCAGAATATTACAGGGAAATCACATGGAGATGCATGGCTTAGTCCTGCTGATGGGCTTCTAAGCTAATCCTGGTAGTAAAACACCTCCAACATATTAGAACACCTTGTTTGGAGGTTTGATCTAGCATAATTTGGCTAGCATTGCTCACTAGGCTAAAATTTGCAGATGTATGAAGAGCAGCATCACAATATAATCAGAAGATCTGCATTTGTATGTCCAGAAGAAAAGGCAGTGTCCAAAGAACTGAAAATGTTAACTTGCCACCTCTTCAAAAGGAATCCAATCAACAATAATTAGTCAAAACTTCGAATTTCCATATTTCTCACTGGTTATGAGTGCATACTTCAGCTGAATTACAAGCTGCAGTACAGTGTGCGCACACACATACCTGGTTCAAATCCTTTGTCACAAACAGACTTATTGTGTACAGCAGTTTGTTGATGCAATGGTCAAATCTAACAGTCCAAGCTGCCAGAAGGTTCTGTACATACAGGTTATAATTAAACAGACACGAACATGGTCAGCTGACCCCTTGTGTGACACTGACTTCTTAAAGCACAAATGGTCAAGGTTTTGGGTCTTCAGTTGCATTTGAAAAGGGCAGGCAAAGAAACAGCACTGCTATACAGCTGAGTTAGTGCTCACTTAGTGGTTACACTCACTCAACCACACACATCTGCCCTCGGCGGGGACCACACCTCACACCAAATGCTGAGACCATCTGCCTTATGGAGCCTCAAACTCACAGCTTCACTGCTGCTATCAAACACCACAGCTCAACTGGTGTTTGGGTGCACCAATACTCTTTTTAATGTGAACTGCAACTGCAAATGCACAGTTTTAGTATTTAGTAAACTCTATCTGTAATTTTCTACATGTACATAAACAAAACCTGGGGTAAGCAGGTTACTTTCAGGGTGTATAAACCTGTAAAGCAGCCAGAGGAAAAGCAATCATTAAGAGGTATTCCTCAAACATTCTAAACAATTTGAAAAGGTATTTGTCTATGTACAGTTTGTCAACAAAATGTGAATTGGCAATAACAGTTAAAATAAATGTTCTCTTTCAGTGAACCCATACTTGAATTGCAAATGGCACCACAACTGGCCAAACCAGCTGGTGGGAAGGCTTGGGCTTGAGCCTTGGGTAGTTTTCTTGCTTTGATACTGTTGGAAGGGTGACAGTGCCTTCAGACCTTGTGAATATTTAGGTCTTATTGCTGCAGGCTTCATTTTAAAAATGGATAAGCAAGAAAAAGGCTAAAAAAACTTCTGGCATTGAATCAAAGGTGATAAGAGATTTTAACAGAAAAGAGAATGTGAATGCTCAATGACAGCATAATAGAGTGATCACTCGCAAAATGGGGTTATAGCTAATATCTGCCAGCATTTCAATGCCGGTGTCATATGTTACCAGCTGGTAATATCAACCATTTGTTCAGCTCCACAAATACAATCCAGAAGGATGCTTACTCTGATTACTATTTTTAGTCTTGTATAGAATGCAAGGCTATTAAGAATGGACTGTTAATATAAAAAATATTAAGAAAAACTTTCTTATGCCTACTGTTAAAACCAGTAAAAGCTAAACAAGCGATATTATTACTTTCTCATTCCAGAAAGAAAATACACAAGAAAGCATCTTGGTCTGTGGATTTGTGAATAGAGATCCTCACCACAGCATCAGGACACAGGGCCAAAGAGGTTATTAGTAACTTATCTTACTGGAAGAAGAGATAGGAAAAGGAAAAAATAGGGGGAAGGAAGTAAAAGAGGCAAAACATATACACAGAGCATAGGATATGAAGCCAAAGTGTTGACTGTAGGCCAAAGCTCTTCCGAATAAAAATTCAGCTAGCCTGACCTACAGCACTTAACACAGCAGTGAATTAGTAATCATAATTATAAACAGAAATTCAGGCAGACACAAGATCACTCACACTTTTTTGCAAGTTCTTGAAGTTTTCTGGAAATACTCCATCACGGACTATACATTGTGAAGGGGATTATGTGCCCTGAATTACTCTAATCTTGTTGCAAACTGAAGAAAATATTTCTTTCTTACTGAAAGCAAAACTGAAATTCTAAACTTCAAACGTTCTTCATTCATGCAAGTTCTGAGATACTCTTTTGTGGCTGCCTTTCCCTCTGTTTAGTTGAATTTTTAAAATTTTCTAAATATAAATGGTTATCTACAGGAAGAATACAATATATAAATTTATAATTTTAGGAACTAAAAAAAAAATTAACAGATGACTTACGAGAGGAAATCCCTTTAGGTCAAAAGGTTAATATTCAGGATTGTCTTTAATACAACATGGGGCAGAGTAACTAATAACTTTAATAAGGAAACACTAATTACCTAATTTTGCAAAGTTCTCCTGTTCCAGCAGCCATGGGAATGCTACAGGGAGGGTACAACAGTGGGCAGCTCCTACCCAGGCCTTAAGTAACTCTAAATGTCTCTTGGCTTTAGCAAAATAAATCCGCTTTCCAGCTTAGAACGAGACAAAAGGGGAGGCAAAGCTGCCAAGAGCCATATTGCTTTTCACAGTTAAAGAAACTTCCCGTGTGTTATTTCTCCCTACATGACATGGCAAATTCAAAAGCATGTTGATATAAGACTTTGCAAACAGACTAAACATTACTTAAGGAATCTTTACCAAACTTCTCTCAAAAACAAACAGAAAACTGAGAGCTAAAACTACTGACTAAATGCTTCCTTTAAGAAAGAAACTTGAGAATGACCAAGAAAAGAACTGATTCATGTTAGACTTTTAAGTGGTACAGGGGACTACCCAAATTAGAGCTACAGCAGGACAGAGCTGCACGGAGCCTGGGCAATGCACAAGGACTTTCTACATACTGTCTCCTCTTCCAGCTGACCTGTGCAGCTTTTACACTGTGCTTCTGTCTTTCTGCAACCTGCAGCTTCCCATCCTCAGGCGACTACAACTTGCCTGGAAGTGACTTGCAGAGCCCAGGTGTAGATCCAGGCTAAGGTGGGTGTGCCCTGAGCATCAGCACTGCACATGGCATATTCAGCCAGCAACACTCTGTAGTCTGAAACCATAACCAGCTCATGCTTCTGTTTAAACATATGCCCTATGATGAATTTCACAAAGCTGCAATCAAGAATATTGCTTACACAGTAGTTCGACAAGCAGCTAGGCCAGTGCAAGCCACCACTGCTTCCCAGACTGTAAATCATCAAGTAATTCCTAAGGTCATTTTTCCTCTTAAAATCTCAGCAATAAAGTTGAGGCTTTTGCCCAGAGCCACTATTATCAGCTACCAAGCCATCCATTCCTCATTATGTTACTCAGAGTGAGAGATGTGCTTGGCATTTACCACAAGGAAAAATCCTCATGATCTCTAGTCTGAGCCCACAAGTACACACAGAGAGAAAAGAAAGCCAAGGAAAGAGGAACAGTTCTTGGGAGAGCAGCAGCTTTGTATGCTGTAAAGCAGGTTTTGTTTCATAGGTTTCTGTTCTACCTTAGTGATTAACAGCTGGAGTAAGGGAACTGCAGAGAACGAATTAGTAATACATGGCTAACAAAAAAGAACCTGCCAAGAAGCTTCATGCAGCAGTATCTCCCTGTTGTTGTCAATTACTGAGACCTTTAATTTTAGTAGAAAATCTAACAGAAACGGTGTTTGACATTCTCAAGGAGGTTTTGTTTTGCTTTGTTTTGCTTTGAAGAGAGAAATTTGAAAGAAAGCACCAGATTTCCAGCATCTGGAAAGGGAATAAAACCCAAAAGAAGTGTGTCTGCAGTCTTTTGCTGCACTTTATGCTTACGATATAGTGTTAAATTGTCAGAGGAGAAAAATAATGTACCTATAATCTAGGCATGCTAATATCACTGTCTGTGACTTGTTTTAGAAGTAAATATTTGAAGGTACATTTCCTTTAAAAGATATAGAACATGGAAATGAACACTCAATATTCAAGGCCCTGCATCATAGGAGCCCAAGGTAATGTAATGCTGTAGATCACAAAGCAAGTGAGATGGAAAACATGTTAAAGAATGTGAAATATATTTAATATTTCTTAACCCTATTTTCTAATGCTCAGGAAAAGCTGGAGATGCTTCAAACAGGAATAATCTGCAAACACCATAGCAGGCCTTTACCAGGCCTGTAGACTTGGAAGAACTTCTGAGGGAGCAGCCTAATGTGGAGACTAAGTTCAGAGTGACTGGCCAAGAGCCTCAAGAAGTGGAAGTTTGCGAGCTGAACTTTCTGGCATTTGATTTAAGAGAGAGAGGTGAGACCATGAACTCCTGCTCCCTTGGCAAGCAGTGCCCCAAGAAGGCTTTCTGAGCCAGGTTGAGTGCACTACTGTTTGACTGTCAGGCCCAGGGAGAACCATCTCCTGGCAAATGCATCAGAAGAAAACCACCCTGGCAAACACACCAGCAGGATATTTTTCTGGTAGTGGAATGAATTAAAGCTGGTGCTGAATTTAGGAGCTCTTGCCTCAGAAGTTACACTCCTTCATGATCTCCTCTAAGGACAGCCACGATCAACAACGCAAACACCTCACCACCAAAAGGACACTATGAGGGGGTGTGAAGCTTTGCAAGCAACAAGCTTGATGTCCAGTGGCAGACTCCAGGCTGCAATTTCAATATTAGTGACTGTCTTAGTTTCAAAATCGAACAAAGCAGTCTGGCTAGACAGAAATATCCTAGGTGTGAGCATAAGGCATAGAAATACAGACCAGTCTTACAACACCTTCTTGCCCCCAGGCAAGGGGCCAACTTGGAGGGACAGAAAAATGCTTTTCTCCCTCATGTGTTTCGGTCATGCACTACTCTTCTCTTTGTTATTAAAATTTATGAGGTTATGAGAGTGATTTTTTTTTTTATTAACTGGGGAGAAAACAGTTAATTGGTGATTTAAGCTGTGAAGAGTGAAAATAGTGTATTCGTGGGGCAAAGCACTCTTTGGCATTAGAAAACAGGCAGACTGGGTTGTATTTCTCATGCATTAAGAGCAACTTTCACAAGCAAGGAGATACAAGAAACTGACACGCTCCTTCTCTCACAAGGAAGGGCTGAACAGAAAGTGTCCTGCAATTTGCCCTCCTTCAGCAGGGTTCCAACGGAGGCAATATACACTTCAGAAAGATGGATCTCCACAGGGGACCAGCAAAATGAGAGAGAACAACAGCATTGGAAGAAGTTGCCAAAAGGCTGCAGCTGTATTTAGAAACAGTAAAGTAAGCCTTTTCTTCTGCTGTACAATAAGAAACATATCGATCATGTGGATTTTAAAGACCAAAATCCAGCTGCTCTTGCACTGACTTTTACTGCTCTTATGATTCTCTACTGATCTCAGTGAAAGACAGTTTTAAAAGTACAAATGCCAAAATGTCAACCACACTGCTTCCATCCACCTAAGTTGTAGCTCTTGTTTACATAAGCAATATGCAGCCAAGGGTTTGAAAGGCCTGTCAGGGCAACTGAACGGAGCATGAATCATTGTGCTGGGCACTGCTGTAAATGCTGCTTCTTCCTTCCTCCCCATACTCGAAGGTCAGATAAACGATACCAGGACCTGCATCTGAAGCTCTTCCCTGCCTGATAAAAGACAGGAATCTTTCTGTGAAGGCTTTGCATAACTGTAGCATAAGCTGAAACCAGAAAACACACCTTAGAGCTAACCATAGATACGCATCTGCTTTTTATCAAATGTCTTCCTCTCCCTCCCCACCCTCACCTTTTAACTCTTTTTGGGTGTTTGAATCAGTGTAAATTTTTACCATCAGGAGGCAGGAAATAGTGTTTACATAATCTGAGGCAAACACCATTCATAGAAGACTGTGAGAACCTCCACAATACTTTCCATTTACTAATTAGTGCCAAGCATTGCATCATACACTACATGGCCTACTCTCCAATAAGCAAATTCCACCTGTCAGTCTCGACATGGACATTTCTTCAATGCATATCTTTCAGGACAATGAAATTAAGGAAGGCTTCTGCCCATCTTCAAAGCAGTCAGTTCTTTGTAGAACTATACATCTGCAGCGGTAGCAGTCTCAAAAAGAACAAGAGAATGCAAAATGGCATCTGAAACTGTAAATTAATTAATTTACTTAATTATCTTTAAAGAAATAACTGCATCTATTCTGCAGACAACATGCAGTCGTGGTGTACACACATTTTTCACACTTCTCAGAGACTCCTACAGAGGAAGCATCAGGCTGTAACAACCCTCAAATGTAAAGGTGTGGAAACCCTCGTGAGTTCATGAACTACTGTGAACAGCAAGCGGCAAATTTAAACAGGAGTACAGAGATTTTTATCATGTAAGGTGGAAAGTGGTAAACACTTGAAGGAAATGCTCAGAGATACGACTCTGAGCACTGTGTTCAGTCACAACACGTACGAGATCTGATGGTTGAAGGTAGATCACTTTACAGTTTCACAAAAAAGAGAAAGATGAGGTGTGTTGGCTGGAAGATGCTGCTAAAAAAACTGGCTTCAAAATATAAAATATTTTCCTAGCAGTGATAATAAATATTGGAATGTTTTCAGGAGAAATCCTGCGCTGCCACTTGAAAGCACGTGAGAGTACAGAGACCTTTCTTTCATTTAGCTTCTGTGAGAACCATTATAGGTCACAATAGATGATTGCAGAGCTCCCCTCTGGCCTGACTCTCCATGAATCTGCAAATTTTACAGCTTCATCCTGTGGGGCCAAGGCATTTTGGCTCCAAACCAGCAAGGCACTTACGCACATGCTGAAATGAAAGCCGGCTTTCTTTGCTGGAGCAGGGCCAGCGCCATCAACTTCTCGCAGGACAGCCCAACCATTTTTAGCCATCTTACTGTTTGACCACTTTGGGGTTTTTTTGCCACGGTAGCAATCAGGAGCTTACAAAAGCAGAAGCTTGAAAATCTTAAACTTCCAAAGCAGCAGGATACTTTTAACTCTTGCTTATCTTGCATCAATTTTGCTGAGGTAAACAGGGGTGAATATGCTGGTGTAAGTTTTTTATTATGGTTGCACTCAGCAATAATTTAATTGAGATCAGGAAAGACAAATCAAGGCAAGGTACTCCAGAAAGATGAGCAAATGAAAAACAATGCCTTTCTCCAAAAGAGACTTAATGTAATTACTTACTTGAAAAAAAGGATTAAATCAATACCTCATGGCTAGAAATACATGTATGCTGGAAGAACCTAACTTGAACCATTCTGAGTAGTAGTTTGGAAAGGATGTGAGACATTAGGAAGGTTCAAACATATATACATACACACACAAACACAGATACATATACAGAAATATGCCAAAGAGTGATTAACAAAAGTTAACTGGAATACAGGAAAAGGGTCCCGTAAAAAAACCTTAAGTTCGGAAAACAGGGTGGAAGATGCAATTTTTGTGAATTAGAGGCCAGTTTGAAAACAACCAATCCAAACCCCATATGGCCTAATTGGATATTTTAAAAATTATTGTATTAAATTATTGAATTAAATTAATTAAAAATATTTACCTTTCCTTCTTAAAGTCAGCATGACAGCCTTTGAAGCTCTCATTTTCTCTCAGATTGTAACAGATAGTTAATTTCTGGTGGTCCAAACCTCTTGCCAAGAATTTCTTTCATGTATCCATAAAATTTGCCTATCTATTTTCTTCCCCTAATACCTTACATAATTCAAAAGAGTACTTTGATTGTTCAAAATATTTTTTTTCTGGTTTGGGGTTTTTTCTCTTTTTAATTTTTTTCTTAATGCAAGCTGATAACTGGTAGGTCATTAGGAGTTGGCTTTAGCTACAGCAAGAAATGGTTTGCTTTTGATGAAATACAATGAGATATATCATGTATTTTCAAGAAAGAACAAAATTATGCCCTAGGAAATTCTGAGGAAAGCACATTTCCAAGATTTTGCAGTTGATTTAAGATGATAGAAGTGAAAATAGATCTGAATTTATTTTGAAAAGTGGAAAGAAAGACTATGTGTTTTAATTCACCTTTTAATACTAAGAACAGCTCATATGCAAAGCAATTCTGTTTTATCCATTTAAGAGGAAGAAGCAGAAATGGGATGGAAATACACCCAGCCTTTAACACCAAGTCTGACAAAAAGGCTTGAGAATGAGTGGGAAATCAATACATTTAGATTTTTTTTTTCATTTTTTTCCCAATGTTAGAAAAAATTTGGCTAGAAGCTATTTCTAGTACTCATTCAGAACAGCTTACATTTATCTCCTTCGTCCTGTCTGAAAAGGAACTGTTGTCAAAACACTGATAAATTTACAAACCTGTCAGATTTTGTCTCCTGAGGCGGTGACAGAGTTGTCCCATAACGAGTAGTGGGTGTTGTTGGGGCACTCACACCAGCGTAAGGTCGTGGAGAAGAGTAAGAGCTGCTGCCATAGCTATTGTATCTGAAGAAATGGGAAGAAAAGTAGGAGAAAGGGAGAGACAGAATCTGTTAGCAAAAGGGCATACAACAGTAAGTCCTCTTGTTTATGGGGTAGCAGTGATCCCCTAGTCCAGAACTTTTCAAACATTCACAAGTATGCAACCAGTCATGTACTCTTAATATCAAGCACGGCATGAACATACACGAAGAAACAGTGAGCTATTGGTAAAGAAAATAATGAGAGATTTGAATGGTCCTCCCAAGTGACAACTCAGAACAGGAATACTTGAGTTACTGCTCAGTTACTCAGAATTATTAGCTGTTTTGAGAGCTGATATCCAGCCAGTAGAAAAGGGATCAAACCAGCCCAAGACAGCAGTATTCATATCTACTAAAGTCAAGGAAAATAGCATCACTCCTGAGACATGATCTGAACATGGGCATCCATGACTTGCAAGTGCTTGCATTTTAAATGGAAAAGCAACCACATTCTTTTCAATTAAAGCCAGCAGTGGTTTGTTTCCCCTCCCCCAACATAAGCAATAGCTTATGTGCCATTTCTTACAATGTCTGTAAAAAATCATCACCATGGTTAAAAAGACATGTCTCCGGAAGCATGGCTTTAGAAATTTCTATCAGTCCTTCTCTCCATTAAAAAAACCCATAAACTCGCTTCACTTCAATGTGAGCTTGCTGATCAAAGAGAAATTGTTTCCAGGACTCCTGGAACAGCCACCTCCCCAGAGTCCCTTCTATCAATGTTTTCATTCTGGCTCCTGTACTGAATAGAAAAGGCAGTTGTGTTGCTTTGCTGTGCCTTTTAACCATTGTACTTAAACAGTATGTCAAGGAAAGATTCTTGATTTGGGAGAATGTTAATATTTCTCTCTTTAATGCTGTTCACAGACAATGTCGTTTTCCCACATGGGAAGCATATGGTGCTCTGAAGATCAGTACTCGGCAAGGCCAACTCATTCAAATGACAAAATTCATTTCAGAAAATACAGCAACATCATTTTCCTTATTATAATTCATAAGATATAATATATCCTTCTTCACCATATCTTTTCTCTGCTGCTTCTTCGTTCACACACATCAGCACTCAGTAATTTCACTCAGCAATTTTATTTGAAAAGCCCGGTTGATTTCCTTCAGCTCCATTTAGCACACTCATCTAGCCATGCAAAATTTCATTCAAGGTTTCAAACTTCATTCCTTGTGGTTCAAGAGTGTTGCTGCCTGCCAAGGCCCACATTAAGATCAGCAGATTGCAGCTAGGTGCTTTTACAATGGGAGCATATCCACTTGGACAGCAATTTCATGTTAATGCTTTAGAAAACACCCCCCTCCCCAGTCTGTTTTTGAGACACTATACTGACCAGCAACAGGGAAATAATTTTGGAAAAAAATTCTAACATGCATGTTTCTGAGCCACAAAATTAATTTTGCAGGAAATAATTGTGGTCTGTGCCTTCTTGCCCCAGAAGAACACTAACTAGAAACTGGAAACAGTGGCCTGCTGGAGGCTGTGGAACTGGACAGTTTGGAGCTTCCCTGGTAGCACAGACCTAGCTTGGGTTTTCTCTCTGATGGGCTAAGCCCAGAAAATGTTCTGACTGTGCCTGTACTGAGTGAGCAATTGGAAAACTCCATTGGCCTGATAAGAACTCAGAGCTCATTTGGTTTGTTCCTGACACAAAAATGTCCATTTCCATTTCAATCAGCTGCAAGGAGGCCTTCTTATCAACCATTGCATGTGCTTTTCTTCTCCTCTGCCCCATGAAAAAGCTGACATAGAGCAGAACCCTTTTTCAGACCAAGGGTTTTCAATTAGTCCAAAGATAACCCTCATGAAAATGGAGGGAATGCGCCTCCTATGGAGTCAGACCTACAACAATTAAAAAAATCAAATTCAGAGGGATTGGTCTGGACACAACATTGTATTAAATTTAGAGGAACACTGAGTTGCTGGAACAGCAGCAAGGCAAGACCAGAAGACCAGGGTGAGTCTGTATGCAAGTTTATCTTTCTAACCTTCCTCTGGTACTTGCTATTGCTTCCATTTCCCTTTCTTGTCTCATGGACCAGTGTAGATGTAATAGTCTTATCCAGCAACATCCATCCTCAAGACACCTTCCTCTTTTATGGGCATATTACTAACTAAATTGCGTGGGATTTGCCCTCCTTTTCCTCTAAATAAATCCAGAAGAATTCCATCCCCATCCCCACCCTTGAATCTCTGTTCTAACTGGAAGCAGAAAAGATGGTCAGAGGAAAAAAAAAATCACTGCAGAAATACTAAATATTGCAGGAACAGGAGGTATTTAGGAATCCACTCTCTAAAGTATAACAGCAGCAGCAATGGGAGACCAATAATGAGTGTGAGAGGTCTAAGGGAAAAATGCACCTATCAAGGAAAATGTAAATTTAGAGGAATTCCAGCGTTCAAGTTGCAGGTAAAGGAAAAATATGTGAACTAAGTCACTTGTCAACAACTACTTGGATTTACAGGCTTTTCAGAAAAATGAAAAAGGGACAAAACACACCCACCTATTAGAAGAGAAAGATCAAAAATTAAAAGCATCAAAGGAATCAAAACATTTGTTCACATGCAGAAACTCAGAAGGACTGCTGGAGAGAGGAAGAAATAAATATGCATGCAATATAAATGTACATTTTCAGTGCCTAATTCAAAGAACACTGACAGCTGTGAGAGACAGCAAAAAATCATCAACCTCTTTTCAAGGTGATTCTCTATCATTGTTTTTAGTGCTACTTACTGTCAATCTCTTTTACTTGACAACACATGACACAAAACAATTTTTTTTTTTTTTTTTCGATGGGTGGGATGGGGAAATTAATGTTAAAAACTAAGAGAAATGCATGAGAAACAAGAAAATTCAAAAGATGTTGTGGAGATAAAACTGTCTATTCTGAGTTCCAAGTTATCTTNCTCTATCATTGTTTTTAGTTCTACTTACTGTCAATCTCTTTTACTTGACAACACATGACACAAAACAATTTTTTTTTTTTTTCGATGGGTGGGATGGGGAAATTAATGTTAAAAACTAAGAGAAATGCATGAGAAACAAGTAAATTCAACAGATGTTGTGGAGATAAAACTGTCTATTCTGAGTTCCAAGTTATCTTTATAGATCTCTTATTACAAGCATGAGCTGAAATTGCACATGAGATGGACATGCACTGTAATCAAAGACAAAATTTAGGATTTGGCAGTTCAGCCTTTGAAGCCAGGACTTCAGTCCTGAACATCAAGTGCTGATCTGACCTCTCTTGGTTTTATATCAGAAGAGCCCTAGTAATTTACATGAAAACATATCTGCAAATCACATTGTTGTAAATGACAGCAAATGGCACTCCTTTCTGTGATCTCCCAAATCATGGGTTATTTATCCACTGCTCTACAGAGGAGGCCAGGATATTTATTAACTACAGACCTGGAAGAAAAGTAATGATGTCAGCAAAGGCAAGGGGAAAATATCAAATCAAAATACAGACTTACAGGGCTAAAGTTAGCACAGTATGTTCTGGAAATACAACACATAGATTACCACTCTAAAATTCTTGAAAGGTGTTACTCATTTATGTAAAAATTATTGTCAGCTATATAAAATCTACCTGTTTTCCCTCATCATTTCTGCTTCCTTCTCTTTCACAGGTGCTGGAGACTCTTCAAAGTCATACGAGAAGAGGTGAAAAGGAGTGTGAGGTACATAAGGTAATTTCTCCACTGTTGGAGATGCCTTTGGAGTAATGGATGCTGAGGAATTTTGAGGAGAGCTCAGCAATGCTGTTGCAGGTGAAGATGGTGATGAAAGGACAGAATTATGATGAGAGACAGATGAGTCAGGCACAGAAGAGGAGTTGCTAGCAAAGCTCTTTGCTCTAGAGCAGGCGAGAGGCCTCTCAGCTGGAGAAATGGCACTGGAGACAGCTGAAGTGTCAGAACCCTGTGAAAAGCTTTTCTTCACAGCCTCATACACATCTGGAACCTCACTGCAGGAGGAAAAAATCATTAGAAAGGGAAGAAGAGAGAAAAATGAGGCAAAGGGAGATAATAGATAGCAACACTTGCAGGGGAATAAAAAAGTAGAGTCAGACAAGCAAAAACTTCCAAAATTTAGACGATCATCTTAAATAAAGAGAACTCACATCTTTGTATCCCAGTGGGATTCTTCTTGGGGTTGGAAGTACTGGGGAAAAGAAGCAACCCATTTGAAAGGAAAAGAGGGGATTTAACCTATAGGCTTCAGAACTAATTTTCGTGAGCTTTTCACACCTATTTTCGTAACAATTTTTGTATATTTCAAGTTAGGTTGTAAACATTGTCAGAGAAGTACAAAGCAGACTGAACACACTGAAAAATACTCCATGCAGCACTGACACTTCCAAGATACAGCCTGCAGGACTGCTTCTCCAAGTCCAGGTACCTATCATCTTCCCTGGGAATCCGATCTTTTTACTAAAAATGTTCATCCAACAAAGAGGAAAATAAAACAGTACTTAATTAGCACTGTTCTGTCAAAATTCAAGTTTAGAATGATCTCAAAAGCAACACCTTACCAGATGTTTGTCTAGCTATGAAGGCACTAATTTATGATTTCTCTGAGTGTCAGCATTCCATGCTGGTCTTTCATAGAGACTTGCAGAGTTTGCATCAAAGGAAACAGAAAACACATCTGCTTTGCTCTACTGAAGGCAGATGTTGGTGAGTGACAGAAGGCACAAAGCAGGTGAAAAAGCCATGGAATCTGCACTCCAACGTGTCTGCTTTCACTAGTAACTCCAGCATAAACACTGTGCACAGGCTTTGGGCTGGATCACCTGGCAAGTGGCTGATTTCATTCTCCCAAGACCAGTTCTTCAATCCCCCAACTGGTGTAGAAGGCACAATCCTTATCTAGAGGACTGTGGGCTTGGCACAGGCAACAAAAATACAATTTATGTTAGATATGTTGGGATCTTATGCAGTTAATCATCAGGTATATACCAGGTAATTCTCTTAATGGAAAATGTGGAAACCTTCATCTATTGCACCTGCGGTGCTTGACAGGAGACACTGAAGCCAGGCCAGTCCTACCTGACAGCATCTAACATAAACAGCCATGTTACAGATAATTTCTGTTATACTACAGAGACAGTGAAAGAAGGTACTTAGGAAAGTCATGGGAATATCACCCAGTTATCTTAAAGAGATAATTATCTTAAAAGGACCAAGGAACTAAAATCACATTTTGCTCTTCACATGGCTCTTCCTCACTTTTTAAAGCAGTATTTTAGTATACTCATGAGATTTGCCAATAACTTCTGTCTTAGATTTGACTTTTAAGAATCAGAATTGAGGAAATTATCACTTAATTTTTAATTTTCAGGCAGCCATTGGCAAGATTTGCAGACTGGAAGATAGTAACAACAACAGGAGAGTATTTTCTTTGGAATCCACATGTTAAACATTTTCCTTTCTTCTGTGCTGTACCGTGTCTGCATGAATGTGGTTTATGTAAAAAAAAAACAAACAAACAAAAAACCCCCCCCTCATTTGCTGAGTTTCAAAACTAAATAATTTAACCTAAATCAAATGGCTGTCTGAAAAAAAGAATGTATTTTCTTACTTTCAGTTTATTAGGATCAAGTTACCGAATGCCAAACACATAATCATATCTCAGAAATA
>WEIU01005336.1:40424-51246 GCA_013389925.1 Aegithalos caudatus | reverse complement strand
CAATATTTTTTGGATGAAGAACTGACTCCTGTGTAGAAGAGCAGCACCAGACCTCTCCATCAGTGAAATCCCAATGGGAATTCCAGGAATTAAGGTGTGTTCACCTCTAAGACCGTGGTTGACTTCCCCAAAAATGAGTGACTCCACAAGTTCAGCGCCTCAACTGCAAAAATGGGCAAACATTTCAATATAAACCACCTTAAAACTTTATATTACTGAATTCCTAAAGCTGCAATTCTATTTCTCAATAATTTTAAAAGCTTTCTTGTTTGTGCTGAAGATTTCCTCCAGCCAAAGGTACTCCACAAAACATTCTTAAGGAAGGAAGGAAGGAAGGAAGGAAGGAAATTTCAGATTACCTTTAAAAACATGCAGGGAATCTGAAAGGATTAAAAAAAATATATATTACAAAATGCTGAGGTTTGCCCTCTCATGTTTCAGCAAGGGATTCTAAATACCATCATGGGAGCAATCAATTTACAGCAGCTGTGGACAGCCTTAAGGGCTTGAACAGCTTAATTGGAGAAATGTTTTAGAAGTTAAAAGGCCAGAATCATGTCAAGTACATGAAGAAAAACTCGCAGATGCTTCTAAATGTATTCATTATGCAGTATTACAAAGAAGAGCATCCACATAAGAAAGAATGTTCAAAAAAGGATAATTAAAAGCTAGTCTTATTGATGAACTCTAATCAAATATCAAAAAAATTAATATACAGATTCAAATTGTACTTAATCTATCCCACAAAGTTCCATTAATGATTTTTAAGAATTATCTTTAATAATAATTTAATGCATGGAAGTGAAGTTTTTAAGGTACTTAGAAACATAATAGTTACTTAATTAAAGCCAGGGTTGAAATTTAGCAGTTCAATTAAACTATTCATCCCCTAATTTAGTTTTTTCCTTTATGTTGAATTTAGTGTTCATGCAGGGAGGTCCAACTTTCACAGAAGTTAAAGCCTCTGGCTTTTCAGAGCAAGAATGGATATTTATGCTTTGGTTTAATTGCACTTTAAGGGGCCTTTAAGAGTTCCTGTTTGCCAAGTAACTCAGGCCTTCAGGTTAAAAACAGCACAGGAGGAAATAATGTCCAGCTAAGCAGCAGCAATTCCACTGTTCAGATCACCTCCCTTCATTAAATGTGTGTTTTACCTTTCCCACCACTGCTGCTGAGAAAGGACAAAAATGTTCATTACAAGCCCATGACTCCCAAGTAGAAGAGATTCCTCAGTCACTGCTCTCTTCAGTGAACTAAGATCTGCAATGTGGGTAAATTATTAATTCAAAGAAAATGTTACTCTGCTGGAAATCCTGTAACATAGTAAAGGTAAAGGAGGTCATGAAATTTTTGGGGTTCCCTTCTTACACTGGAGCTCAAATAAATTCAGTGTATTGTTCTAGATTAACCATGCAAGTATGTGGAAAACAAACAAACAAACAAACAAACAAACAAACAAACAAACAAACAAACAAAAACAAAAACAAAACAAAAAAAAAAAAAAAAAAAAAAAAAAAAAAAAAAAAAAAAAAAAAAAAAACCAAAAAAAACCAAAAAAAAAAAAAAAAAAAAAAAACACAGCAACAACAAACAACCCAAAACTAACCAGCCAACCAACCAAAGAGACAGACAAGAAAAAAAATTCCTTGTTTGTTTGTTTGTGTTTTTCCCCCCCCTTTGCTAGTATAAATTTACAGTATCATACAAAGAACAACAGCTGAGCAACCATGACCTAGGTCAGCATATCTGCATCAATATTAGTAAGAAATAATTTTTTCTGAATAAGAGTCTTTATCACACAAAAGTTGGGCTAAAGATGATTAGGTTTGCACAGTAATTTTAGGTAGTTTTGATTGAAAACATTATCAAGAAGCTCAGTTCAAAGTGATGCAAACTGTGATATCCTCACGGCTGTGTTTACAGTTCCTCAATCCAGTGCACAAGATTATTTTTTCAGTAATTACTCAAATATTGGCTTCTGTGTGTTGAGTCATCCTTGAGGCACCCTTCTGCACCACTGAGGCCCCATCCCCAGCTCCAAACCATCAGGAAATCACAGGAAATCACCCCAAATCCTGACACCTTCTTGGCTGTTCTCTACAGAGCTAAGAATTCTTGCCATGAATTTTTGTGTAAAAATCAGCCTGTGATGCTGATAAAAGCCCAACAGCAAAGAAGCAATCCCAGTCATTGTGAAAGAAAAACTGTATCTTTTTAACTAGTAAGGTCAATAAATGTTTTACCAAATGAAATCTTCAGTTCAGGAGCCTGTTCCTACTCAGGAAATACAACTTTAGTTTGGATTCAGCTGTCTGCCTAAGTTCTATTTTCCCATTGTACCAAGACCTAGTTAAGGTTGATCACTTTTATCATATTCCTATCCCTCTGTTTGCCAGTTTATCCAGTCCCTGAAAAGGCCAGTAATCAAAAGCTTTAGTTTTTCTTTTATGTTGCACAACAAATATCTTTGAAGCCATTTGTTACAAAAATTATGACAGTGCTGAAGCTATGACAAGTGAATCCTCCACAACAAGAAACCAGAGCAAAAGGGTGAATTTGTGCTCTAATTGAACTAATTATTGGGAAAAGAGATCGCAGAAAGCCCAAAACATTGAACTAATTTTCTGTGGACTGGCTCCTGGTAAAGAGGACTTGAAAAGAACCCTCACCTCATGTCAGTAATTATTTGGTCAAATGTAGAGCTGAATATTGGGTAAATCTCCAACTGTTTGCTTGTTTAAATAAAGATCTAATTAATAATTTTAAAACACAAAAGTCCTGTTGTGTCAAGCTTCCTCAAGTCCCAGCCTTTGTCAGAGACACAATCTCAGTTGTAACTGTGTGTTATGTCTGCTGTCCTAGGGATAAATAGTTTAAACTCAATCTCTGGCTACAGCTTTATACCTACACTCAGTCCAAAGCTGAAAAGATGTAGGGTGGGAGACAGCATCACCTCTCCAGTATTTTAGAACAGTTGGAGATGTTTCTTTAAATATTTATTAATAAATACATAGAAAATGTACAAAGTACTCAAGGAATTACTGTGTTACTCTGAGTTTCTCCTTTTTAAATTTCTCCTGAGTAATTATTTTAACTGAATGATAAAGTATCTCAACTGTAGAGCTCAAAACAACCAGTATTTCCATGCTGTATGTGTACACCATGGACTATTACAATCTCCCCATGACTGTTCCATCACAAGTCAAAAGCTCTTTGGAAATAGCCCTGAAAGGTTTTTTCCCCAAAGAAAACCTTTCTCTTTTTTTTCCACATCTCATTCCAAGAAGCCTTGAACATCTCTAGCTTAAGGGGGTTTTCTGCATTTAGCTTTTTCCTTGCTAAGAGATGCTACAAAATATGCCACCTCAGAACTCCAAGTTGCACTTGCTTTTTTATATTCTGTTCATAAATTCAGGAAAAAAACAAAAACCACCTTCTGCCTTTTTGCTTTAGAGATACAACTGGAAACAAGTGGTTGTGTTTGCAATAGCCATCATTCTGTATTCAGACTAATTGGCCCTGGTCAACAGAAAGTTGGACATGAGTCAACAGAGCCCTGGTGTGGGAAATATTAAAGGTAAAAACACTTTCAGAAGCTGTGAAAGCAGGCCTCAGAAACAGAAAGAGCAGAGAACCTAGAGCTACCTGCAGCTGCAAAGTTTGAAAGAAGGAAAAGTTACAATAGTACAGCAGCAAGGACATGAAACAATAGTTTGAGACTTAGGTTTGGCCAGGAGAGACCTTAAGGCTGCAGAAAAATATGCTTAACAAGACAGTAGAAGATTTTAAGGTTAATAATGCATTGTTAATAGAAAGCAAAGAAGCAAGCAGTGTTAGAAGCAGGTATGGGTGTGCTTTCAGTGACTGGCAGAACAATTGTCTGTAAGCTTTAGCAATGAGCCATTGGCTGGAAAGTTTCTAAAATGCCCTGTGACAAAGAGATCCTTGGCTGCTGCTGGCAGATCTGAGCTGTTGCCATCACTCAATTGTCTCAGCCCTGTCAATGAGACTTATTCCATAATAAGGCTCAAGGAATGTATCCCAGTGGTCCTGTCCCCTTCATGCAGACCTCCAACACACCCTGGCAGCCAGGAGGGACATCCCTGTCCTGGGGTGAATTAGGCCCAGGGAGGGAATTGTCCTGCTCTGCTTGGCACTAGGGCAGCCTCACCTCGAGTGCTGGGGCAGTTTTGGGCAGTAAAAAAGATTAAAGTATTAGGGAGTGTCTAAAGAAGGGATACAAAAATAGTGAAGGGCTGTGAGGGGAAGTGTGTGAGGAGCAGCTGAGGGCTTGCTCAGCTGCAGGAGAGGACTGAGAGAAGACTCACCACAATTCCAGCTCCCTCAGGACAGGGAGAGGAGGGGCAGGCACCAACCTCTGCTCTCTGTGACCAGGGACAGGACCCGAGGGAATGGCCTGAAGTTGTGTCAGGGGAAGTTTAGGTTGGATATTAGGAGGTCCTTCCCCCAGAGGGTGGTGGGGCACTGAACAGGCTCCCCAGGGAATGCTCACAGCTCCTGCCAGAGCTCCAGGAGTGTTTGGACAACACTCCCAGGGATGCACAGGGTGGGAATGTTGGGGTGCCTGTGCAGGGCCAGGAGCTGGATCAAAGATCTTTTGGGTCCCTTCCAACCCAGAATACTCTGTGATTCTTATTTAGCCTTGACTGAGTCTGTCTCTTTAACACCTCCCCAGGCAATCACAGCCCCTGTGCCCATTCCCAGGGGCAGTCCCAGATGTGCAGCCCCAGATGTGCAGCCCCAGATGTGCAGCCCCAGATATGCAGCCCCAGATGTGCAGCCCCTGCTGCTGCAGTGCAGAGCGTGGCTGTGACCACCCCTGGGACAATCTTTCCTCCTCACTCCCAGCACAGGGGATTTTCTCTGGTGGGCTGGGGCAGCAGCAGCACTGCCAGAAATGATAGTTTTCATTTACTGGTTCCTGGTTTATTTACGTATTTTCAAATGTGTTACATCGTTTTCATTTTCTTCCCACAATACACACAGGAGGAAATTTGAATCCAAAAAGTCGTATCAAAATAACCTTTCAGGTACTTTGTAGGTAGATGGAATATTCTGAGATGGAAGTCCATTATTTTTCCATTTAGGCATTACAATATCCTGTAGCTTACTCCCATTTTCCCTGCCTAATTTGCCATCTCTTAGATGCCAAGAATGTGTAGAAATCTCTGAGGGGCGTATCTCTCATCAGCAGGAAAGGAACATTGGAATAATGACTTTCAGGCATTGGTGGCAAGCATTGTATTCTCAGAAGCATAAAACCAGAAATGGAAAAACTCCTAATAGGTCACCTAATCTATCTTTCTGCACAAACGGGGTTCTGCATAGTTGAAATAGCTTCAACTTCGTTAAGGAGTTGCCTGCTTGGGATTCTATATGCAGATTTCTTTCCAGCAATACAGTCATACACTCTTCCCCATGTCCCCTTTCAATCTCAAGGAGGAGCCGAAATTCAGAATATAGAAGGATAAAGGACGAGAAGCTCAGAGAATTGTTACATTAAAACCACCAACTTAGCCTGACATAACCCAGGGTTTTGGGCTCTGCATTAACATGAAAAAAATATTAGACTGGCATAATATTTCTGTGGCAATAATTACTTTCTAAATGTACTGGAATAAATTTAATCTTAACAAAATTCCATCTGATGTCAAAGCAGTGTCTGCTGCCTTTCCAATACACCTCTCTAATACTCATGTCAGGAGGACAAGATCTTAAAATTCCTGAATAATGAACTTTCTTACACTGTTAGATGAGAACCAGTATATAAAGACATACTTTTGCAGTCCTCAGAAAAAAAGTAAAGATCTGTTTGCAAAAGCTGATAGGTTCTGTATTTGCTCTTGGCTTAGTTCTGCAACTTTTCAGTCATACCAACACTTTGTTTGTGCTACTGTCATAAGTAGGAGCTCAGATCATTAAATGGCCTCTGAACTGGACATATGTTTAATCAATTCTCACTATTCAATCCCTTTCACCAGCAGAAATTGTGACAGAGTATCTACCCACACCCATCTGGTGCCATCAAACATCTTCAGACCACAGACCACCAAAAGGTGTTAACACTGTCAGGAGCTTCAGGCCATGCTAAAAAGAGTTCCTGTTTTTCCACGTGCCTTGAGGATGAAGGAATGAAGGGAAGGTGAAGGAACTAAAAGGCTGATCTTTCATTCAAGAGCTGCTGGGTGGATCTGGAGAAAACAGACACCCCACGTGCTGAGCTGAGCAGCAAACAGTCACAGATGGATGGGAAGCTGACCTTCCAGAGCATCATTCAGCAGAGCTGAATTAGCACAAAGCTATAAATAACCAGCTATTAGTATTGCAGCAGAAGCAGGGATTCTGTCATACTGCAAGGCAAGACAATCAGATTTTATTATTTGTGTGTAATCACAGTTGCTATGGGGTAGACAGGAGTGAAGAAAGAGACAAATAAATTATAACCTTTTTTGCAGAAGTAAAGTCAAAGCAGTTTTGTGGAAGCATTTAAAGCAATAAAAGCCCTTCCCTAATGGGGCTTCTCACAGTCTTTTGACAACAAGGGATTTTTTTTTTTCCAGATAAAAAAAAAAAAAAAAAAAAAAAAAAAAAAAAAAAAAAAAAAGAAAAAAAAAAGAAAAAAAAAGTTTCTGTCATTGCTCAAATCAGTAGTTTTCTTCTGGAAATGTGTTTACAGTTTGAGGCTCACCAGGGAGGCATGTTTTGCATGTAAATAGCAGGTGGTTATGGAGAGTTTCTTTGACAGCTAATGTCTTGAGCTGCCTTGACATCGTTGGTCTAATAGAGTGGCTCTGTAGCAAGTGAACTTCTTGATGAAAAGCAACCAAATTAAGTGGAGTTTTTCATCTCTGTTCCTAGCTGGCTACACTGTGACCGTTCAAGGGGGAATGAAGAAATGATTAAAATAAGATTTCACTCTGGCTCCAGTGGCAACTGGCATAAATGAACTTGAAAAGACAAACAAGACTACACTAATTTTAAAGCCACGGTGGAGAAGAGCCTTCTTTATTGATGGAGATGGCTCTTCTCCATCTGCATCACTGGAAATTGTATTGTTGAAAGCAGAGGTGGTCTGATTTACCCAGAAAAAAATATGCAAGCTCATACTGTGACAGAGGGGGAATGTCAAATGCACCCCAGAGAGAGAGGTAATTAAAGACTTTGTCTTATTTATTCTTCCTTGTAAAGAATTAATAGCTACAGTGTTCATAATGTCTCCTGGCTCCTGTACTTAGGCTTAATTCACATTTTCTTTCTATTTCCTAAATTATAATCTTAAAATTACATTGCTGATCCCAGGAAGATACATGAGTCTCTGTGCCAAAGAACTGAGGAGTCCATAATTTTTCCATGCTGCACTCATGGGCTCTCCCTTTGCAGACAACTCCTTCATGTGCATCTTCTCTTAGAGAAACCTGTGGCTTGCAAATCCTGCACTGCTGCATCAGTCAGATGCATTCAAGAAGGGTTACAGACTCCGTGATCTACAAAGCTCTGTATAGCTCTATACAGGGAATTTACAGCCACAAAGGCCTTTTTTTTTATGTTTGCCTCATATTTGTTGATTAGCACGAGGGGTTTCCAGGCATTTCAGCCTTCACAGTCCAGCTACCAACCCATTCTGGTCCTTGTGACTGGATCTTTGTACCTGTGTGGCTTTACCATAACAAATAACAGCACCTGAAGTGGGTTTTCTGTTAGAGCTGCACAAGATACACTTTAAACTAAAATATTTCCTTTCCAATATCCCATCCATGCCTGCCTCTGGTCCATTCCCTATGTCCAGTCTCTCCATCCCTTGTCCCCAGTCCCTCTCTAGCTCTCCTGGAGCCCCTTTGGCCACTGGCAGGGGCTCTGAGGTTTCCCTGGAACCTCCTCTTGTTCAGGTGAACATTCCCTGATGTCCCTGTCTCAATCCTACTTCATTCAACTGCTCCATGTGTAACTGCAAACCCAGTAGAGTCCCACTTGTGAATAACAATCCAATTAAAAAAATAAGCTCTGCTTTGTCCATTGGGCAACAACACCATCAAGAAAGATACAAGGGTAAACCAGGCTGAAATACCATAAAACAGGAGAATTCCCTTAATGTACTTTTTAATTTTATTTTTCACAAATTCTGTTGCCATTTACTGATAGTGATTTAATTGGATGCAGCAATTGCTCTGTGTGGGCTCCATGACAGTGAGGGGATGCTGTTAAAAAATGTAAATGAAGCTGTTGGCCCACAAGGCCTGAAGCAAGCAGACCTTTAGCTGTGCTGGTGGTAACCTTCTTCACAGACCTAGGCAGGATCCCTTTTATTATTTTATTGCTACATGTGTGTGCAGCAGTCACACAGTAGGACTCCCAGTGCCAAATGGGGGTTTCCACTGCTCCAAGATAAATAAAATATGTGATTAATAATACACGCTAGAGCAACATCAGTACTTCATAAGAAAATGGAAAATACACTCCTGGAGAATAGGCATGTACTTTACAATAATCCTACTTAGTATTTCTCTTTTCTTCTCACTTATAAACAACGGCAACAGGACAAAAGATGGCAATTTTAATTGTAAAGCTGCCTAATGATTTTATAAAGGGAGCCATCCTCCTGCTGTACATCACAGCATAATGAATTCCTTTTGATACAGGAGAAGGAAGGAATAATCCCAGCAGCTCTAACAGATAAGATGAAATGCCATCCTAATGCAGTCTGCATCTTGTTCCCACCGTAATAAGTAGCTGTCCTCTGTTTAGTAAATTGAACACTGCATTGTTCCCAATAACCGGAATGAGCATGGATGGGGAAGAATCTGCTTACATGGGAATAGTATTTATGTAATTATTAATGAACTTGTTTATTGTTCACATTGTGCCTCTTATAAATGCCTATATTGGACATTCAGCAGAACTTAATACAAACCATTAGCCTGATTTGAATGGTGGGGAGGGATCAAAGTGATCAGAATATAGTTTCAGCAGCTTTCTGAGTTTTAGTTTAATTCAGTAGAGTCCAACCTACAAATCTCAGGTGATTTGACAGACTGCAAGACTCTTATATTTGTGTATCTCTATCTGACTTCATAAATCCTTCATGTGTTTCTGCCCTAAAGTTTGGGACTCATAATCTAGTAACTGCCTCTAGATGAAAGTTATTTAAGGCTGTCAGTATTCAAAAAGCAGGTTCAGTATGAAAAAGAAAATAAGGCTTTTGTTCCAAGCTCTAAGCAAGTGCTTTGTAAGCCTTCATTTTTACTATTCCAGGATGAGTTTCAATAGTTTGTACAACCTTTTTTTTACTATTGAGATTTCCCCTACAAGCCTGAAGGAGCTCAGAGTTTCTGATAAAGATTTTATCCCTGTCCAGGATCAGGGGTTTGCAGAGACATAACCCAGCCTTTTCCAAACAAGCTGACCCTGGAACTCTCTGTTTAGTCACTTGGAATAGACCAGTTTAAAATATGTAGATTAGAACAGCACAGCACTAAAAACTCACAGTAACAAACTTTCCTCTGTTTCACCAAATTTCCCAAATTTTTCTCCAAGCAGCCAGCTCCCTTGTGGAACTGATGCCTTGGGAAAGCAGACCTGAAACAGAGACTGGACAGAGATGGAGAATAAAGTAGGGATTTATTAAGAGGCCTTTAATATACACCTTGAGCAGGACAGGGCTACACCCAAGGTGGACCCAAAATGGTCACAAAATGGACACAAAATGGTCACCAGGTCTCACACTTTGATCAGTTTTGGTCCATTTTCCCATTGGGGTTGAATTGTCCAATTCCAGCTCCAGGCTGTGAGCTCCCATCCTTCTTGTCCCTCCCTGCAGCCACCCTTGTTTGTGCTTTGGGGCTGGAAGTTGTCCTTGGGGTGCAGCAGGACAAGGATTTGTTTTGTGTCCCTGCTGTGTGCAGAGCTGAGTGACCCTGACTGTGAGCTCAGAGCTGGGCACCACAGAGCCTGGGATACAGGAAAGATGAAACTTAAGGCATCAGAACAGGCAGTGCTGGCCCCATGCTGTGTCCCAGAGCCTGGCCAGGACAGGGAGCTCAGAGCAAGCTGCAAACCCACCCCTGATGAAGGATAAATCACCTGTGCTCAGTTCTTTGTTCCCTGGGCCAAGATCCCTCTTGGCATGTGAAGAAAAGTGTTCCCAGTCCCTGCTCAGCACCATTTCTGCTGCAGCCAGTGGTGCCTTCCCTTGATGGGACTGAGGGGCCACAGAGAGCGATTAAGCGATTGTTAAAATATCGTGTTTATAATCACATTTTGCTTGTCTGTTAGTTCATTCATTAATTTTCATCTCATTTATATTGTTTTCTAAACCAATATATGAGTTTATAAACTACTGGTTTGCAGTGTGACAAAAGAATCAGAACTAATATGCCTCTATGGTTTTAATGTTTAATTTCTGTTATTCCTAAAGCACAGACTTTGTTAAAACCAGCCTTCACTTGCTATTTTAATTTTTAAAAAATTCTGTTTTAATTGACAGTTACTAAGTGACAGAATTATTTTTGTATTTTTCTTACTTTCAAGGAAAAAATAATCTCTATGTTACTGAATAAACCAACACAACTTCTATTTAGATCTCAAACAATAGATAATTCATTGTTTGAAATTCTTTCAAAGGGAACAACCCCAAGCAAATAATATATTTTTCACCTTTAAAATTTATTTTCAATATTTTTGTTCTTTATTTGTTCTCTACACATGGTTCCTTCTGTTTCCTATTTTCTGCTGCTCCTTTTCCTGACATGTAATTTCCTACTTGCTTTTATTTTGCACATTCTACTGTTTTTTCATTATTTTTTCT
>WEIU01005336.1:18671-40363 GCA_013389925.1 Aegithalos caudatus | reverse complement strand
TTTTTTTTTTTTTTTTTTTTTAGTGTGGCTTAGTGTTTTGACATGCCTTTATTGTTGCATTTATTTTTATTTACTTTTTTGCTTTCACTGTTCTATAGATGAGACATTATGCCAAGCCAAATCCCTTTTCAAATTTTCTTTGAATAAAAGATGAGATGCTCTGGAATCATTCCAGATGGAGCTGCCAAAATGAACTGGTCCAGCAGAGCTTTCTTTGGATTATATTCCATGATAGTTTCACTACCACTGTGGCTGTGAGAGTGATGCAAGAACTTTCACAATGAATCTTTTTGTCATTTTTGGTACCTTTGATTACTTTAGTCCATTGAATTTCAAACTCAAAACTAAGCAGATAAAAAAATAAAAGACTTTCTTGTGCCGACTTTTGACAAATACCTATTGCAAAACCCAGTTTTTGTGTGAACAACTAAACTGAAGGTGACTGTATTCTTGCTGCTCTCGTCCATTGGGATTCTCTCCTATTTATTATTTTAGGGGTGTTTTTTTTTGGGTGTTGGCTTTTTTATTTTTGTTTATTGCCACTTAGTTTAGGTTGTTTGGGGGCATTTCCTTTTTTTTTTTTTTTTTTTCTTTTTTTGGTAGCACTTTTGCTGCCAACTTATACAACTTGAATATTTTTGTATTTCTTCCATCAAGACTGTTGAGAATGTGCCAACGGATTCCAGAGTTTTAATTCAAAGCTCTCCTCACCTTACCCACTGCCCAACACAACAGCTGATATAATGAACACTCCTGACTCTACCAATATAGAAACACCAATGAAAAAAGAAATATGCTACAGGATAAATGCAGTAATTTAACATATTTCTTCCAAAAAACCAAGCACTGGAAGGGTAGGTTGAAGTCTTTTCTGCTTACAGAATTTGACTTGTGAGACTATCACCTCCTGTGATATTACTGATATAAAATGATCTAACATTTATATGATTTTTGTGTAGTGACTCTGGCCATTATTGACATTCTTCAATTATCATTGACCTTTCTGTTCTAGGACAAATACTATTCCCTAAAATAGCCACTTAGAAGAAAATCTAATGTGCTGTGCCTGAACATGTCACTTTTATGCTACTTTAAAGAAGAAATGCTGCTCAAACAGCTGATTGCAGAAAGTCTGTGCTGTCTAATGATAGCTCCTCTCTCCAGGAAACCTGCAGAAAATTAGCACTGCACGTGGCATGGGGTAATTCCACTGTTTCCTGGTAGACTGTAAAAGATGGATGTTCCTGGCATCTGGAAACCCTTTCACTTTGTTTCCCAAAAGCTGCAAGCTCGTTAGCATCTTATCATATTTCTGAATGCAAAACCCTGCAGCATGCACTGGGCATCTGGGAAAAGCTGTAAAGGCAGATTAATCACTGCCTTTTCCTGATGGGGTGAGAGCACAGGAAGGATCTCTCCACTCCTGGCAGCTTTATTTTTGTTCTGTTCTACTTAATCTTTAATCTCTTTGTCTGTTCTAAATAATGTTAACAAGATGCCCAATTTCTCGTGCAGGACACTTTCCAGGAGGAGGTGAATTTTGCAAAAGTGAGGGGGTGAGTTTTGCCTTGGTCCTTCTGTATCTGCAGTGAGTTTTTTCCCTTTACCTGTCAGGTAAGGGCCTTCTTTTGGTGTCACCAGCTTGGATACTTGTTGTCACCTTTCCTGGAGGAACACAGGGTGTCTTTATTGAACACAGGGACCTCCCTGCCACAGCCAGAACAGAGCTCCTGGGTGGGCTTTTATCTGTCACCTTCCACTGGAAATGCCACAAGGATCAGAGGGTTTCATTAATGAGGAGCATAAGGCAGAGCCACTGCAGAAGGGTGTAGACATATGTAATAACATCAAATAAAATTCTCTCTTTACTTATGCTTTCTAGGTTGTTAAATTAAATATTTGGTACTAGCAACAGCTTCTTAGTGACTTTTCAAATGACATCACAGGTTATTAATGAAAAAATGTTCGAAATGACAAGAAGGAAGAAACTTTGTCTACTTTTTTCTTGTCCACTGAGTTTTGGATCCATTTCTGCATCATGTGCATACAGATTTCAGAGAAATGTATTCCCTGTCCAATTTCAGGCTGAAAGCTGGCTAATATCTCTCATCTCAACTCAGAATTTTCATCACCAAATTACGTCCTAGATGACATTAAGAAATTGTAACAGGTTTCTGTTATAAAAAGTCACGCTATTGTCACAAAACCCACTCAAATATATTCAGAAGCTTTGGGCTGTGCCAAGTCACATTTCTGAGGTGGATTTAAGCAAAAAGTCAAAAAACAATGAACATAATATGAGACCACAGGGGGTTCACAAACAATGGAATCATATGGACCTGAACTTTAAGAAGCAAAGATCTGAAATCTGTAAACTTTAGTAAAATTTCTTGAGAAACATTTAAAAGATACAGATCACCAAATGTTATTTATCTAGTTCTTGCTTCCAAATGACAATCACATAATTACTAAAAATGCAAAGAAAGTCTGATGGAGAAATAAGAAATATTAAATGATCTGGAGGAAACACTAGACAGCCGATAGCTCTATCTAATTTATGCTAAATAAAATTTTACCAAATCGCTGCTTCCTTCCAGTCAAAACAGTTCACAAAATTATCTCTTGGAGAAAGAAAAGACCCTCTCATTTTTCGACATGTTTAAGACTTCAGCCTTAAATTCAGAAGACTTTAATTAAGCATCCAGAATTAGACTGAGCGGAACCTATAGCCCAGTTCCTCCCACACACGCCTCCTCCTTAATCACCAGCCAATTTCAGTTTATCTTCCCCCAAGGCAAACTTTCCAAAGGTATCCTGTGGTTACAACTTGGGCTGCACAGCCAGAGCAAACCAAAGCACATCTCTAAACCTCAGAGGCTGACACCGGTGAGGATCATCCCAGGATCATCTGCTTTAGTCTCAAGGACTATCACGTTGTTATCTGCAGGGTTTTTCTCTCTAAAATACCTGAAAGGAAAAGCTAAGAACAGTCTTTGATGCTGGACTTATGTGCACGCAGCACAAAAGCTTCCTTTTGTTTTAAAATAAGAAAGGAAGAAGACATCCCAAATGTGCTAAGGTTTCCTTTCCACGGTGGAGAGAAAAGGTTGAAGGCATCTCCCCTCTCCTGAAAACCACCTCATTGGTTAATATTCATTTATTTATCTAATTATTGAACTCTAATTTCCACTTAATTATTAAATGATAACAACAGCATTCATATTTCTTAAATTGAATGAGGCGTTCTTAGCCTTTTTTTTTTCCTGCAGTAAAACAGAAGCTACACATCTGATAAACTGCTGAAACCCCCTGTTATCAGATCTCCCATGCTTGCCCCAATTATTTAAATTAGCCTTGCAATTTCAGGAGTTTTCTATGCCAGTACCAATTACAAAGAGCAAAAATGAGCCAGATCCACATCTAATATTACATCAAGATATACCAATTTACACCAGATGACTATCTGACCCCAGAACACTTTAAATCCCAAGCCCCTTTTACATCTCAGAAAAATTACATAGAACCCTGTTTAATCATTAGTGTTATGTCCAGCAGATAATTTAAAAATAAAAATAGCCAGTTTTTAACCAGATAATTTCAAAGAAAAAAGGCCAGTGATCACAGACATTTTCACTCAATGTTGCCTTCACCTCGCCTTTCATACATACTAATTAAAATGCCAAATCAAACACAAAAGTGTCTAATTTCTAAACACCAAATCAAACACAAAAGAGTCTAATTTTTATATAACTGAAGAGCAATTTCCTGTCATAAATAATTTTCAGATAGATTCTGATGAATAATTACTGTCATATTTCCACAATCAATAATATTACTGGAACTGGAAGCCAGTGTGTTGCCCTCTGGACAGACTAAATTCAAGTTATTTTCCAAACTGCTGAAGTCAGAAGAACAAGGTTATTAAAAGAGCCTGGTTTTACTAACTAGTGAATATAACAGCACCTGATTCTCCTGTGTGTCTTTTTGAAGTAGAGAACTCTGATCCTCCAACAAAGTAAGGGAGGCAGACACTGTAATCATCAATTACATCGTCAGAGAGAGCAAATTACATATTAGCCACCAAAGCCAAATGAGCTGAGGAAAACTGACACTAAAAAGGAAACTTCTCCCTTCACTTGCTTCCCCTGCTGCACAGATAAAACAGGAATTGATCTTTCGTAATTTAAATTAAAAGTAGGAAGAAGGGAAAACGCAAGACATTCTGGGAGCATTCTCCTCTGACTCGGATTATGCAAAGGATTTCACTCCCACATAAAGCAGAGGTCACTCCTGATATGATGGAACTACTTCAGACCTGTTCAACACTTCATAAGCATGGACAGAGAGTTGAGGCAAGATTTAAATAAAACATAAACCAATGAAAAAAACAGAGAAAAAGAAATACATTATATCCTTGCAGAGGGAAATACTCCTGTGACTTTACATTATATATATTTTTTCATTCCACTGCAAATCTCTTCAAATATTGGATAAATGAGCTCATGCAATGAATTTTTGTTGTTAGCCCACTTTTTACCTGCTTTCATTTTAGCTCTGTGGTGGGTGGACCCTGGCTGGGTGTCCACTAAAGCCTCTCTATCCCTGCCTTCCTCAGCTGGATGGGGCAGAAAATAAAACAAAAAGCTTGTGGGTGAAGATAAGGACAGGGAGAGATCAGTATCAGTCACCAGGTAAAACAGACTTGGCTCTGTGGGACATGAGGGAAGCTCCCAGAAACTGCCCCACTACCAAAATCCTGCCATGAGAATCCAAACCAAGCTGCAAGAAACAAAAGTGCTAGAATAAATGAAATTTATGTAGACTGTGAATTTCTATGGAATTTGTGTCCAGAGAGTTACACTAAGCAAGCCAGAACAAGGATTCTGCTCTATGCACCATAATAGAGTTTTTGTTGTAAAATTCTGTTATTGAAGACTGAAATATAAAATTGACCTTTCCTTACTCCAAAACATTATAATACCTTTCCTTATAGATCATAGTACAAGTATTAGATTAAACATAATGGCCATTATTTATTCCACATCTTTAATTACTTAATCCTGAAACTCTTAGCAGAAGCACCAAAAGTTATATTTTATCATTCACTAAAACTGCCCAAACAACAAATAACATTTGCAATTGCATCTCCTTTTTGCATCTCAGTAAATCACTTAATGCTGAGAAGTCTCCACGATGGCAGTTCAGAAACACACAAATATATGCAAGGTAGTTTAAATAAAAAGCACCAAGGGTGTGGATTCATTTGGTGAGGAGCTGTGCTATTTGCAAGCAGCTTGACTCACTGCATGTGAAAAATAGAGAGGCACTTGCTCAGTGCATCAGTGAGTTACTTTGTACAGAAAGCATGATGTGTGCAGGAGATGCTCCTGTCTGACATCAACATTTTGGGGGCTTCTGAAATGTGAAGGAATGGGGAAAATACAATTTTAGACTTGAGTGCTGAGCCTCATATGCCCAAAAAGCTCATGTTCTGTCCTGAACTGCAGCTCCCAGGCATTGCAAGACAAGACCCAGGTCAGCACAAGGCCTTTTAAAGAATTCAGGCAGATTAAGCTTGCTCAGGGCTGTTCTGGAGCTCAGACCACAGCTCAGTAATGCTCATACAACACCAGCTTGCAACCCTGCCAAAACAAAACTCAGCAGGGGAAAAAAAGAAATCCATTCCTTTTGCCAAACAAATGCTAAATGCATAAAATGCAAGTATCCACAACACTCACACCTGACACCCAGAGCCAGCTTCCCCAGTGTTACTTATCAAGCTGCTTGGAGGAGCTTATAAAGCTCATTCCTTGGGGTAAGATATTTTCTTAATGGGCAGCAAGTTCTGCCAGGCTTGTGCTGTTACCTAGTATTTTCCCTGGCTGTATGTCAAAGAAAGGTTTTTAAGGCTTATGTTAAGAAATGATGTTTAGAATGATGCCAGGCCAGGCCATGAGCTGCTCTTAATCCTTCATATGTTTGCTGACTCCCGCAGAGCTGTGCTAATTCACACCAGCTGAGCAGCTGTCCTACTCAAATACTGCTTTATCCCTAAATCTGAGAGGAGTTCTTCACCTAAAGCCATGTGGAGTCAGGCATGCATCTGTAAGAAATGAGAAAGGTCAACCTAAGACCAGGAATTGAATTTTTTTTTTTTTTTAATTTCACTGTGGTATTGTCAGACTTGTACCCCAACTTACAGCTTTGACCAGCATTGAAATCATTGTGACAGCATTTATCTGGGTATAGAAACACACATTAAACAGATTCCTGACCACTAAATGGATGCTTTACTGTTAATTTCAAATATTTGAGATGTCAAGCATAATATCAAGAGCTCCAGGCTCCATGGAGCCCAAAATCTGTCTCCAATGTGCCTCATGGTCATCCAGATCAGCTCTCAGGTGAGACACATGTGGCATAATAACATGTGCCATAAACAGTGGTAATTTTGCCACCTAGTTGAGACAAAGGGCTGGGTCATACAGTGAAGGCCAGACCCTAGTTGTCTCTGATAANCGCCCCCTAGTGTTGCTGAAAAAAAAAGGGAAAAAAAAAAAAAAAAAAAAAAAAAATTAACTGAATTTACATTTCAAAGATTTGAAGCATTTACTGAAAACCATAGGATTGAAAAAAAAAACCTTTAATCCTTCCTTTCTAGGCTAAATATGAAACAATTCTTGTTGTGAGCCCTGTCAAGTTATGGAGTGAAGCCAGAGGAAAGTTCTCATTGACTTCATGTGTGGAATATATAAGGGATGACAAAGACACTCAAATGTTACAAAGAAAATTAGTGAATTCTGGTGTACAGATTGCGTGACAAAAGGGCTTTGTGAAAAATCTTCTCACATCACTCTATTTTAAAAAAGAAAGGAAAAAAAAAAAAAAAGATAATCCCTCTGAAAATATTCATTCACTTGATAGCAGCTGAGTATTTGCAGCAGTCAGGAAATGGAGCAGAATCTGCCCTGTTTCTGACATCAGGTCTGAGTGACCTGGGGCACACAGCACTTCACCTGTGGCAGTCCAGAAAGACAAACCCTCCTCTTTGGAAGGGTTTGGGAACTTGGAGATTCCTGCACAAAAGCCACTCTGGGTGACACTTGATCCTCAGAGCATTTTATTAATGGACTGTTGATTAGGAACTTCCAGGTTTTCTGCACTCACTGGGCCATGCACAGCTCTGCACCAAGGGAATAACCTCACAAACACTTTGTTTGCTCTCTGTTCTTTTCTCTACCTCGTTGCTTTTTCCCTCCTCTCTTGTCTCCTCCACAGAGAGTTACATTAGGAATTTAAAGTTACACTACAAACCTCATCTCTCTACCTGCAAACCAAATAATTTTGCTATCATGAAGAGAAGCAATGAAGACAACAGTTAAGTTTGTCTTTTTGCAGCTGAACTTAGCAGGATGTAACTTTAAGTGTAGGTGCAAAGCTCCATATGCAGAAATATCCAATATGCTGGCAGAAATTCAGAAATAATGGAAAAGAGTAGTTTAAATCTTAAAACCATGATGGCTAGGACAGGGAAAATAGTGTTTTTCCATATGCCTGCACTGAATAGAGTAAAGCAAGTTTGTTGTAGGTAATGATGTTAACTAACCTGATCCAGCAGAGTTAGAACATGATGTTCTTTAAGGTTCTTTCCTTGAAACCATCCTAAGATTGTATGTATAATAATGTCTATTTATTCAAATTATGTTACCCCTTGAAAATATTTCCAATTATATTCTAAACCAATATTTTATTTTAAAATTGAAGAATATTTTATTGAGGATTTGGTGGGTTTTTTTTTTTCCTCCTCCTAAGTGCCTGACATTAATAACATCTATCTAGACAAATAGTAGAACTTTTTGCCGCATTCATTGTAATTGAAAGTAAGAAAGTTTACTGACAAAAATAATTCAGGCTTTTCACAATGAAATACCAGATCACAAATGTTTCTCATCAGGCAATTCCTCCTGCCTGTAGAGAAAGGGAAATATCAGCTCCCAAAAGTCACGTTTTCACTTTTGATAAGTACAATTGTTTAGAATTAAAGCAGGTGACCAGAGATTTCCTGTGTGAGTGGGTGCATTGCTGCTGTTGTTTTTGAGCACTCAAACCCACAGATGATTTGAGCCAATATTGACCTTTAAATATCAGTTATAACATTTTGAGATAAATGAGTGTTGCTACTTCAGAGCTGTGTGAGACACACATTGACGTGGGGAATGAGTGACTGGGTTGTGGCACAATCAGTGGTAGCTCTGATTAATGAATAAATAAATACAGATGGGGAAAATGGGAAGTACTTGAGCTTTCTTTTTCCAAAATGTCTCAATACACAAAGANAAAAAAAAGGGACAAGGCATGACATTTTTATCCTCTTTTCCATTAGCAGGAATCCCTGAGCACTGGGCTCATCTTGTCTTGTATTCAGGGCACAGTGAAGCCATAATGAAGGTGATGGAGAGGATTTTACTTCTGCTATTTTCTCTATCACACTCCATCCTGGCTGTTTTAGCTCTGCACACTGGGCAGGGCAGCTGCTTGCCTTTGCTGGCCTTCTCTTGGCTCCTCTGGGATTGACTCCACTTCTATGGGCAGAGCAAAATAATTGGAAATGCTGGAAAAGCTGGGAACTGAGAGCAGCTCCACTCAGTGCTTGTTGTGGCTCTGATGCCAGGCCCAGCTCTCCAGCAGACAGTCAGGAACATTCAAATTAAATAAAACACAGATTATTGCAAATTTCTCAAAACCTGTAAGATCTAGGATTTTCAGCATGTCTTTTTTCTATAGTTCTACTGCCTACACACCTTAATCACCTTTTGTTCATTGACTCATATATCTGAATTATCTGTATGGGCAAACTGCTGAGGAAATTTTTTATAAAGAAATGTATTTTTAATGTAAGAAGTGTCCTTTGGTTTATTTTGTATAAAATTAGGCACTGAATTGTGAGAGCACAACAATACTAAAAAGCACAGTATAGTACAACTATCAAACCTAAAAATATCTGGAGATCCACTAACACCAAGTTTCACAATAATGAGGTGGGTTTCTTTCCCCCAATAAAGTATCTGCAAATGAAGTCTATGATTATACAGGACACCATCAATCAGAAATGCAGTTGAGGAGGAAATTTACCTTCTGAGTAATTAATGAAATTATTATTCACTTCAAAAATTTCTTGCAGTTTGCTTTAAAATCTCTGCTCCTGGTTACTACCACCAAAAGGAATACTGGATGAGGCTGATTCCACAACTGCTCTAGCAAAGAAATTAATTTATACTTTATATCTGTGTACTGCAGTGAAATATGGAAATGTACAAAGGTGATCACAGGAATGCAACTAGGAAATAAAATCTTCCAGAGGAGAAAAAAAGAACTCTAAAAGATAATTGGCTTTGTGAGTAGAACATATTACACATAAAGTACTCCTACTGCTATTCACACTTCTGTGTTTAAGGTCAAGTCATCTTTAATCTGATGTGACACACGGGTAACATGCAAATTCTCTAATGTAATGTTACAAGAATGCACATAAATATTTCAATATAAGTGGAAAGACAAACACAATTCATCTTGTCTAAACACACATTCTCTTTTCCCTGCATCATCCTCAGTAGTTAAGGACTATGATCTACTGTAGACATTTCCAAGACCATAAATCTTGCAGCATTTGCTAATGATTCTCTGGCAATGACAGAGAAAAGTAGAAATCTAGCTTTAAAAAAAAAATCTCTGAGTGAAATGCAAATTCTGTTTTCTTAAAAAAATCAAGAAAGTGCTGCAGAGATATGTCTGGAAGAAACTCAGCAGACCAGGATGGGAGTAAGAGTGGAAACTTACACACAATTAATTGCAAAAATTGAACTGGGTACCTATATCAGGTCATGGAACTTCATGGATCAAAACTATTCAGATAAATCCTTTCTCTGCCTCCTGGATCCTACTCTCCAGGGCCAGGTGTAGGAGAAAGGCACATGCTGACATCTCTGGTGAGAGGGGTTTGTCCCAGTATTCATGAACATTAAAAAAGAAATCTTTACACACTGAATTATTTAAAATACTAAAAGATATATGCAGATTTCCTGATATTTACACTGGAGACAAAACAAGAAGTATGGATAAATAGTGGGCTTTACACTGGAGGTATTGTGAAATGCTCTTGGCCCTCAATATTCTGGATATGGGTGTGCACCACTGAGATCCCTACAGATCCCTTTTCCCTCACAGTTTTCAGTTTTCAGGTAAATGAGGATAGTGCATGGAACTGGGGAGGCACAAGTACAAGTTAACATAGATTATTTGCAGATACGTCCCAGGCAAACTCAGTAGCTGTGAAAAGACAATAAAGTATAATAAGTAGATGTCAATCTTCTTTAGATCTTGTGTTTTCCTATGCCATCACTTCAAAGATAGGAAAAAGCAAAACAAAACTGTAAAATTAAATTAAGTGCAATAATTCAACAGGATTTATTAAAACCATAGAGCAAAGATGCCATGCTCCACACAGGGTTTATATTGTACTTAATCCAGAAATTTGGCACACCCAAAAAAATGGACTGGCTTCCTTACACTCCCCAGTGTTTGAACAAAATGAAGATAATTCAAGTCATATGAAATCCTTTGATTTGTGTTTGATAGCATTATTTTAAAGACAAATTATTTATCTCAAATTGATAATAAAATCTCTCACAAACAATGCTTTTAAGAATATCTACTAGCAAGTACAGGGCACGTTGTGAATTTGGGGAGTGCAAATCTCTTGGTACAAGATTCCATCCCAGCAGGAGGGAGCTCCACAAGACTCTGACAGTAACTAATGCTAATGTGAGGCGGGGGAGGACAAGATAAACTCCCATACTGCCTTCCCAACTTTTCTTTTATTCCTTTAAGAACTAATGTGGTTGTCACCTTCCCTGCTCCTCAGAAACGAGCACAGGTTCTATCAGCTGCAGCTGATTAGCACTCCAAAGATGGTTATTTCTTCTCTCTGTTTCAAAACAGAGGTTCTCTTTTAAACTGCACATGATGGAGGAGTGATGGGTTATCAAAACCCTCCAGATGAACCAGCAGCTGCTGAATGGATGACAATAGGTAAGAGAGAAGTGCTTACATTTGGGGGCTCGAGTCAGGCATCTTAATAATTCAGTTGTAAGTAAAGTACATTATGGATGTAAGGCTGCAATTACTGTTCAGTGATCCTCTATTATTTGTGTCTTTTGTGAACACAGAGATGTGAATGCTGATATTCACATCATGGAACTCGTTACTGCTGACTGGTTGGCAAAGGTAAGTTCATATAAATAAATGAATCTCCAAGCAATTTCCAGTAGAAGAGGAACTGGCATATTTATAGGAACTTGTTGGAGACTGGACAAAAAACTCCCAGCCCAAAAACAGAATTAATATCTTTTCTGGAATGAATTTACAAAGTGGCTAGTGGGGGCAAGAAATAAAAATAAAAAATATAATTAAAAAAAAAAATTTAAGTGTGTTTTTTTTCATTTATAAAAGAAATTATATAGTGAAATGGTTTGCAATATATGAAATTGAACTTGACGGTCAGAAGATTTCACGTCCTGTCATGTATGTTCATATTGTAATTTAAAACACAAGTTAAGATTAGACACAATTTGCAAACAATTCACCAGAAGTTTCCTATTTGTGCTTTCCTCGTCAAAAATATTTCCTATAAAATATATATCCTATATAGCTTTTCTTATACATTATATACCAGGTGTTTGGCAGAGGACAGCTGCAGAGAATGTACTTCAGATTCCCAAATTATACTGAAATGAAAGTGATCTAGTCCAATTATTACTTCAAACGAATCCCATCAGCCCATGATCATTTTATTTCCACAAATAATCTGAAAAACAAACAATCAAAGCATAAGAGCCACACACAAATAAGAAAACAAACCACCAAACCAAACTAGATGTCAGTATTTGAAAATCTGTGTGAAAAAAAAAAAAATTAATCTACTAGCAAAATCAATTAGGTAGAAATCTGTATTTCTGGGATGATATAACTCCATATTGTTTAAGATGACCACTCTTCAATAATCAATTGATAATTTTTGCTGATCTGGGATTAATATGCCCCAGAATGTTCTGTAACATATCCTGTAACCAGTGTCAGTCAGATGAGCAGAATCATCTTTCTGCTCTCTAATGGTTGCTTTCCCTTTCCTGCTCACATTTCTTTTTTTTTTTTTTCAGCTCTTCCTTCTACTCTGCTTCTGTTTCTCTGGTTTGATTATATTCATCTGAGCTATAAATAAATAAACAAAGCACAATAGTCACTGATTGCTATTTTATATGCTACAATTCTAAGACACAGAATTTCTGAGACAGAAAAAAAAGTCTGATCTCCAGGATAGCACTTCTTCTATTTCTGGAACAACTACCAATAGAAAAAAATCACATTAGAATAACAAAAGCCCCGGGTTTTTTTTTTTGTTTTTTTTTTTTTTTTTTCCAATGTTGGTGAAGAAAGAAACATTCAAACTCTTCTTAATAAAAAGTTTTCTTAAACTCACAGTTTTCTATGACATTGTTGAAGAAATTCTTAGCATATGTTCCAGGGAGTGCTTCTAGAGAGAGTACACAGAAAAAAGAAAAAAGCAGCACTCTGGTTCAGCTTCCCCTTTGAACCCAATAAACCCCACAAGTTTCTCAACATTTTCACCTCTTTTTTTTTTTCCCCCTTAACTATAGAAAAAAATTGCTCTCTTTGGCTGGGTCAACATCCTGCAGGAAAGATTGTGGCAGTTTTAGCATATTCCTCTGATTTCATGATCTCCTGGTTATTTTTAAGGGGAGTGGTGACTGCTGTTCAGTTTCTCCAGCCTGACATCCACACCTTGTTCAAGCTTTAACTGTGACCCAGCAGCTTGGGATCCCCTCCAAGGGAAGAAACAACTCTCCAAAGTAGGGATGTACCTAAATTTTGACATTGCTTTCCTTAATGTATCCAAAGGAGCGGGGGCAGAGATGAATTTTGTGATTGCATCCGACTGAAGAAAGAAGAAACCAAACAAAACTCTGTAAAATATACTAAAAAAAGAGAGATAACAAAGCAAACTTTAGAGCTCTCATGGGGGACCAAACTATCCATTTGTAACTGCAATCCTTCTTCCAAACCCTTCTTTTTTCAAGGGGAATTATTGGATAAACTTCTGGAAAGCTTTAGAAACTCTGGAACAATCAAAGCAACCTGATGGTGATGGCATATTCAGGCCCAGCCATGCATGCCAACGGTGAAATTCTGCCTCAGAGTGAAACCCTATCAACCAGATCAAAAATACTGACAATTGTGATGTTTTCACAAGTGTATAGTGAACAAAAGTCCTGAAAGCAGACCCCAATTTCAGGTTTGTGGTTAAGCAAACTTCTAAAATGTTTATATTCAGACCAGGCGTTTTTGAAAAGCCCATCATTTAAATACAGTTTTCTTTCTGTTTTGTTCATGATAAATGTTCCACATTCAGCCTTTCATTTTGTTTCAGGGTTTTCTCTCTGGACTTTCTGACTTTTCAAATAGAGATTCTGCTCATAACATCTCAGAAGTTAACTTGGATTCAGATCAAAATGACAAAAAATTTACGAAGCCTGAAAGGGAAAAGAAACTCTTAAAAAACAATTAATAACCCGTTTGCAGCAGTATTAAAAATGGAATTTTTTGGCCTCTGCTGGTGTTGTTTGGATATGTCACAGGCTGTTACATCAGTCATGTCCTGTTATGTTAACATGTTGAGATGAATCACAGCAAGGCCACAGCAGCCAAGAAATGTCAAACACCAACACCTTGACACAAAGTGAGAACCAGCCCTTATGTGTGCTCAGGCCTTTGATTCACCAGCAGATATTCCACAAAAACACAGCCCAAGCTCCATGCACTTACTGGAAAGAGAAAATGAAGTATTTTTTTTTCCCATCAGATGGGTTTTGCTTTAATTAAAAGAAACCTATAAGTTAAAATACCATAAAGCTACATCTCATCAAGTCATCACACATTTTAAAGACATTTGTTCACCCTCCTATAATGAAAAAGCAAGAGACCAGAGTCTGAAAGTCTGTAAGTAATGATGAAAAGTCACTGAGAAAACACAAACACATCTTGTTTCTGGGATGTGACACAGGGGTTGTTACCTCTAAGCAGGTAACAAAAAAAAATTAAAAAAAAAAAAATAAAAAAAAAAAAAAAAAAAAGCATGGAATTCTCTTATTCCTGATGAATTATCAGCAACTGATAAGCCAGAAAAGAAATTGTTTGGAGGGATGTACTCAAATATAAGTAGATATGCACCTGTAATTTTAATACCATGACAGGTCACTGATGGAGCTTTAATTTATTTAGAAATATAGACTAAAAGAGGCCCCATAAATAAGAGGTTTATGAATAAATACAGTGATTACTGTTATCTTTCAGTACCTAACAACCCTGCTAAACATGATGATTCCTGATATTACAACAGTGCTGTACTGACACCACTTCTAATTTCAATAACATCTGACAGAAAGTCTCTTCTGGATCAGTTTATCAAATGATTTAAATCTGTGGTCAAATTATCTCTTAATTTTCCCTATTAGAAATAAGGAAATTAAAAAATTTCCCTATTAGATTAATACATTGATCTGTATTTTTACTGGGGCATTTTTTGGGTTTTGTTTGTTTGTTTTTTCTGGTAGCGCTGAAGCTTAGTTTCTCTCTATCCAATCTAAACTTGCAGCCATGTAAATGTGATTGTTCTTTTGTAGCACATCTTCCATGGAACAGACCAGTGAGGGATCCATGGAAAAAGTGATGCAATAATGAATTCATGCACGCCTTAAATTATTTCACTGCAAGTGTCAACCTCCCACTTCATTTACATTTGGAAAGTTAGTCCTCCTGAACTCACTCCAAGCATTATAAAGGCTCAGAGGGCTGGTTTTAATAAAAACAACTTGGTCAGAGTAGCTTAAATTTATACAAGTACAAAGGGAAGTGATTAGAGATGCAGTTCACATAAAAGCCATGCACTTATGCATTTCAATTCTGCCCCTTTTTCTACTTTAGCAGAAGTACATGAGAAGAAGAAAAAAAAAAGAAGATCAAAAGCTATGGAAGTTTTGCAAGAAGCCAAGTTAGTTCATAAGACCATATAACAAAGTAATGTTATTTTCTAAGTCAATGTGGCCTTAAGTGCTTTAAATACGCCCCGAGCTTGCTGGAGGCGAACAACTCCTGCAGACCATCCCACGCCTTGTCTACTTTTTGTTCATTCATTAGGAAAAGTTTTCTGCCTCGTGTCTTACCTACCTCAGTGTTCCTCCTGCTCTTAGAGCACTTTAGCTTCTTTGAGATCACCTCTGCCAAATGTGCTCTGACTCAGCCTCTCCCCTCATCCCTGCACACCAACACCTGCACAGGCACCTTCCCTGCACAGAGATGAGCTTTGCTTCATCTTCCCCAAAAAAACACTCTTCTTGTGGTATCCTTTGCCTGTAGGTTTGCTATGCTTAACAGGATTACCAGCTGTCACTAAATTCGTGTGCTGTTCATAAATCTAAGTGAATTCTTTGGACAGCTGTTCATCTGGGCATAAACACATTAATTCTAATAGCTACATTAGTTCTACAAGTTTATTTGTTTGGTTGTGATTTTTTAGCTTTCACTCAGTATAATTACTTCTGACACTCTCCCATCAAATAACTTTTTGTTGTTCAGAGTTTTTGTGCTTCTGATTGTTTTAAGCCAAACCACTACAGTTTTGTTTCTTTCATAGCAGATGCTGTAACACGATGGACAGGCTGTCATAAACAGATGGACTTGCTCTAAATCCAGCCTCAAAAAAAAAAAAACAAAACAAACAAAAACCACATCCCATCAAGGATGAAGAGCTAGTCTCCTGGGAGAGGCAGCCAATACTCAGCACACCTTCCCAGTGTTGACTCAGCAGATCTCCTGGGCAAATTCCAAACAAGAAACCGTGGATGTGCCAATAGGAAAGGGAAATAGAGGCAGTGTTTCACCCAAAATACAGCAATCTGCTCATCTTCCTGCATAAGCTGTCCCTGTTGTGGGATATTGATGTGGTAACAGACACAGCATGGAGACAGAGGTAGGGTAACACAGGAAGGAGGGAGGGAACAGGTGAGGATTTGGATCACAGAAAATGTTTCAGTAAAGGATCATGGAGCCAGAGAGACTTGTCTCTGTCTGCTGTACCTATAAATCCACAGCCAGCAAGATGGGGTAATCTATATTCTGTGCACAGAAGGCTTCCTTTGTGCTGAGGGAAATGGGGCAGATTTCAATTCTATTGACTCACCAGCATTTGAGTGAGCTTCTGAAGCAGTTTCCTTTCCCTTCTTCCTGAGGGCTGCTGCTTTCATGGCTCACCAGACCAAGAATGACTACCTGGTACCACCCTGGCAGACAGCACAACTAACACTGACCACAGCAGAGCTACACAACCTCCTTCTTCTGTCTGAAAAGTCACTAATATAGGATTTCTTCAGATTCTATCAACTTCACCATAAAGCAACCACATTTTTCTTCATTTCTCTGAATTTATGGGTGCCCTGAATATCTCTGAATCTGATGCACTCTAACAGAAGCATCTGAAATAAATTGCTGTGTACTTAAGTGCAGTTAACTTCTCTGTGATTATTTATCCCTTTCTATAAAATATACTACAAGTACATAAAGTATAAAAAAAATCATTATTAACTAAATTCAGATGTGATCATCAACCTGCTTCTGGATGTCACTGTTCTGTGAGAGCTGAAAACATTTCAGGAAAGAAAAAGTTGAAAGAAACCAAAAGACTGAACATACTGATCAATTTTCTACAGACTTAAGATGTAGAACATTCTAGACTCTTAGATTAAAAAGTATTTGTTGCACTCTTCCTGTTAGTTCCACTTCCATAAAGGTTCTGTTGAGAGGGTGGATATCTGAAAAGAGCTCTGCAAATTGCTTGCATAAAGCCAAGCAAACAGCTGCACTGTAAAAACATTCCTCAGGAATTTCACAGACATTATCTGAAAGAGATGGCACAAAAAAGAGCAAGTGGATTTTCCATTATTCCAATGCATTTACTGTGTTCTGATGGACTGTTGTGATAAGGAAAGGAAGCACAAATCAATTTGGACTTTACATTCCATTTAATTGCATACACATCGGAGTGTGTTGGGGCTTTGTGTGCAATCTGTGAGCTGTCATCAGCACAATAAAGCTGCTTGTATCACTTGCACCACCACAACCAATTTTTTATATCTTTGCATCTGGGAATCAGAAGAGAATTCTTGGTTGAAGATTGCTAGGCTTGAATCAAGATCCACTAAAGCCTTTTTTCCTAATCTGCCAGAATGAAATGGCTTAGAGCAGGCAGACTTTTTTCCCATATAACTTCTCTCCTTAATGCAGAGATGAAGTAAATATACTGCATCGGAGCAGAATAAATTTTACAGTACTCCAGGCTTGCCTGCCACTCTAGTTATGCTTTGTTTTGCTCTCTAGGAAGCAAAGCAATGCAGAATCTCCCATTTTTCCAGTGAGGGATCTGGCAGCCCTCTGCACAGTTCCAGAGCACAGTGTAACTCATCCATGAGAGATACATAATTCAGGAGATGTTCCAACCTTGTTCCATTCTCTGGTGGAAGAGGTGAAAAGCAGTGTCAGCACCAGGGGCTGCTCAGTGCACTGAGCTCTCTGTAAAGGGATATTTTAGCAGGGATGTGGGTCCCAGCAGTGCCAGGGGACTGCAATCCAGCAGGGCTCAGCTCCAGAGGGTATCAAGGCTGCCTAAAGAATTGTTATCTTTTGCTGTAATCTGCTTCTAAAGCACTCCTTGCCATCTCTGTGTTTGAGCTGTAAGTGTTCTGAGAGGTTTTTGGGTGTTTATGGTGCTTGTGGAGTCAAGATTCATCACTAACACTGCAGATGACTGAAAATTTAAAACAAAATTTGAGAGTCAAGCAGTGGTAAGAATCACACTGTCTGTTCCTAGACACTCTTTTAGGCATCTCAACAGGATGAAATGCAGAGTGGAGTGACTGTGCTCCAAAAGTATGGGTTATTCATACATGGTAAAAGATGCAGCTAATTCAAAAGAGACACAGAAGGGAATTCTGGAAAGCTTCCACATGGGGCATGAGAGAGGTAGGGACAGGGAATATTGCCACTGAGATAACTTGCTGGAGCTTCCAGAAGCAGCTTTATCCTTTAGCCACCCACCACGACTCCCAGGACTGCAGCAGAGTTGAGGCAGCTGTAATTATTGTGCTGTTGTCAGCCCATAGTCTCATAATTCCTATTTTAAACCGACATTTCACGTTCCAACTACCAAGAACATAATTTTCTGACTCTCATCAGCTCACAAATCATCTACAGCAGAAGAACCTTCCCTTAAATCCCACCATGGCAGTTCTCTAAAATATCCCTGGGTGACTGATTTTGTCAAGTCTAATCATCTTGGATAAGACAGCTGAGATTTCAATTTGCTCAGGCGTGAGCTCTCACCACTCCAGAACACTATTTATAAGGGCATTGTGTTGACTGCAAAGGCTTGGTGATTAAATCACCTTTTTCAAGACAATTTCCAACTTTGCCAGGGAGACTCCCTAATCAGTGACCCATATAATAACTTTTCCATGTAGTTTGAATTTGAGAACTCTTCATTAATGCTCCAAACATACGGATATCAGTGTTTAAATACCCACAATCATAAATATTGCCAGGAGCAAAATTTCCCAATAGGCTTTGGTTGGATATAGTGGCCCAAAAGATTCAGAAATACAAAGACATTATAAGTTAGAAGAGTCTTCTGGAACAGAAGTGGTTCTTGTTTTAGGGCTTGATTTCCACTGGGGACTTAGGGGTGATGACAAATGTGACACCCAAATGATCTGATCACTGGAATGCTGGTTGTTCTTGCTTCTGCATTTTCCAAGGAAAGGAAAATTTTGTAACCTGTAGAAAACAGAATCTTTAAAATGATTCCAGGACAAAAATATACAGACATAAGAAAGTCAATGACAAAAAAACTAAAGCCACAAAGGATTTTTTTTTTTCTCCTTGGATAGATAATTTCAATTTCAGCACCCTTTGCTGAGCCCTGGAGACAGAATGGTCAATGTGAGAGGCCAAAGTGACAGGGCACAGCACTCTGCCTTTTATTTTAGGTCACTGCTTTTGAAAAACCAAACACATTCTTATGTCGATAGGAAATAACATAAAAATGGTAAAAGCTTTATGAGAAATGTGTCTCTTTTATGTATTTTTTTTTCCTAACTTAGAATCTTAGTAAAAGAAAGAACAACTACACAAAACAACCGTAAACTTCTCAGCACTGCTAAAACACCTGACGATTACCTTTGTCCATTTTTATCACCCAAATAGCTCTTTCACCCCTGGGGCCAGGATTCATTTTTATCTGTACCTAAATAAGATTTTAATTTGAGAAATAAGAGCCTCTACCTTGGACTGCTCATGCTGTGCAAGATTATCAACTGCTAATCTTCCTTTTTTTTAGTGCAATGGGGGCCTCACTCCATATATTCCTCAATGCTCAGCCTGAGACCATTTGCACCATTTGAGGGGGTGTCCTGATTAAATGATGGCACTTCCACCACTCCAAATGCTCTAATATTCCTCACAGGAATTGAAACCAACCTCACAGAGAGCACATTCCCAAGGGATAAAAGCACATTAACTCTGGTCACAAAAAGCAGTGGAGAAAGGAGTTTGTATCCAAGCTGATGAAGTGAACCTTCAAGTTCTCCCCACGAGCTCAGGGATCTGCTAAAAAAACCCCAAGCACCTGCCTGACACAGGTTGAAGCTTGAGAAGCTTCAGCAGAACCATTATTTAAGCTTATTGGTTTGGTCTTCCAGCTTTTATGTGTACAAAGTAATAATACATTGCCATCAAGTGCACTTCTAATACGCCTTGCAATTATGGTACCAAGCACTAATTATGCTATTATTGCTCATTTTTCTGATGAGAATTTCATTTTTTTTTTTTTTTTCTTTCCTAGTTCATGGGAGTAGGAAACCTCACAGAAAACCATGGTTGTAAATTTTAATTGCTGAGCTTAATCACAAAAAAATAGAGAGAGGGAATTAGTCAAATACAGAGGAGCAAAAAAAAATTACTTTTATCTATGCAGTTTGGCATAATGACACCTGGGACTATCAAGACTGGCAGTCTTGAGACTCTGCAGCATGAAACTTTGGAAAATGTGTACATTCTTTAACTTGAGCTAAACTGAACAAATTTTCTCTGCTTTCAGTTCTCAATGTTGAAGTCTTTGCAGCAGCTTGTAAGAGAATAATCCCCCCCACCTCAACCACTTAAAATTTTAATGGTGGAAGTTATCACTCTTTTAATTTAATGGATAATATAGAATATCTGAATCAGTCCCATAAAGAATCAGTCCCAACTATCAAACGTGGGCTTTACCAGAAAATATTGGCTTGAATTTGACATTCAAAATGGGAAGTGACTGAGATATTTTGGTATTCATAAAACAAAGCATATTTTTACAAGAAATTGTTCCATTTGGCAGTGTTAATTAATCTAATAACATTTTTAAAGAAACATTTTTTTCCTATTTTTAATTTAGTGAGCTGGTTTCTGTGAACACTAGAACCTGAATTTAATTGTAGTTACAGAAATTTGAGTCTGCACCCACTGTTTCTGGGCAGCGTGTCACTTTTCTCTTTGTTATATTCTGGAGTATACTAAAATGCATTTTAGAACCATGCACAATAGTAAGTAATATTTTTAAGGCCTAACATTAACAAGAGTAACTTAATTCCGTTTTTTTCACGTCTTCCAAAAATGCCAGAGAAATTTTAATTTAAAGTGCATTTTCTGAAAATTATTAATTTACTTTTCTCACAGGGTTGTATTTTAGGAGTGATCTCCCTGCTACAGCTGAGATTTCCTGTTTCCAAGGAATTCTTTAATTTGGAGCAGATTGCAAACTTCAGGAGGGAAAAAATACAACAACAACAAAGATCCAACAACAACAAAAACTGAGGAAGAAACTCCGTGGTGAAGATAAGGAGGAACCAATAAAACAGAACCAAAAAGGTATAGAAGTCAAGCATTACAGAGATTACTGGAGTTGCTATGAGAGAGAAGTTCTCCAGATGTTTGCTCTGAGGGCAGTGCAGATGTTTTAGATGTATTTAGATGTATTTTCTGCTCCTTCAAGAAGAGCAATCCAGCATTTCCCAGGAATGTTGCTCCATGAGCAGAGCTCCCAGCTCAGGATACCAACACCACTGCACTCCCTGGGGCTTCCTTCCCCCTCCCCACACCACATCACCTTCAGAATTTCCAACCATTTACTGACTCATCAAAGCTCCTGTCAAGCCTCATAAGTCTCACTAGAAGCAAACTGCTTCCTTAGTACTCATCCAGCCTTTATTGCATCAGCTGCCTGGGTTTTCTTTTTCTCTTTTTCTTTAATGACCTGAATTTGGAGTCACAGAAATTCTTGGTATTGTAGCAGACTTTATTTTGCTAATACATTTTATAGGTAAGGTGTGATTAACAGCTGGAACAGTTCTACATAAAACTGCTAAAAAATTTGCAAACTAATATTAGTGTTATAACCACAATATTCAAGGAAAAATGCTTTAAGGAATTATTTTAGTTAATTGCCTCACAAAATGCTTTTTTTTTTTTTTTTTTTT
>WEIU01005335.1:71606-117865 GCA_013389925.1 Aegithalos caudatus | reverse complement strand
GCTCTGGATGGGCTTTAATGTCCATTCCAAACAAACCAATCTGGGATTCTGTGGAAAACATGAGGGTGAAGGATAACTTGTTAAGAGACAATAGAATGGAAAGCTGTGCTGGTATTTAACACCTGAGTTAAAACATTCTGGAGGAAAATCACCATGGAAGTCAGGGGGAAAAAAAGGACTAACCTCCTGTTCTCCCTCCAAAGGAATTCCTGTCAAGTTGTACAAATAATTCCTTGTTTCTAACAGAGCATCTTCTGCCTGACAAGGACTCCCAGGCCCCGGTGGGGATCTCACTGGTGACTGACTGGACATGGGCTGGCAGGTCCTGGAGCCCTGAGGATATGGGGGCCAGCTGTGGCTCACACCTGTGCAGATGTGAGCCAGCTGTGAGGCTCACCTGTGCGGCCAGCTGTGGCTCACCTGTGCACATGTGAGGCCAGCTGTGGCTCACCTGTGCAGATGTGGCCAGCTGTGGCTCCCCTGCGCAGATGTGGACAGCTGGNGCTGTGGCCAGCTGTGGCCAGCTGTGGGGCTCACCTGTGCACATGTGAGGCCAGCTGTGGCTCACCTGTGCAGCTGTGGCCAGCTGTGGCCAGCTGTGGGGCTCGCCTGTGCACATGTGAGGCCAGCTGTGGCTCACCTGTGCAGATGTGGCCAGCTGTGGCTCACCTGTGCAGATGTGGCCAGCTGTGGCTCACCTGTGCAGATGTGGCCGTGCACAGCCCTCTCCTGCCCTCTGCTGCCCGGCAGCGCAGGGCCGGGCGGGGGCGGTCACACGGACGGAAATCCCACGTTAAACCAAACGGACAAGTGGGTGCTCAAGCGAGGAAAACACTCCTCCTGTTCACGTTAGAAAACGTCAGGAAGCCCACGGCAAACACTCGCCCAGAAGCAGAGGTGCTCGTCTGTGGCAGCCCCAGCACGGCCCCACCGGCACCGGGGCTCTCAGGGACCCCCTCCCGCCCCTCTGTCCCTCCCCTCCAATCTCCCTCCTGGGCACTGAGGCACTAAGCCCAACAGATGAGGCTCTTACACTTCTCTGAGCAGGATCCTTTCTACCGCAGACCTGGGAACTGTAAACGAAAACCATCACTGAGCTCTCTCTGCGTCCTGGATGTGCCAAACCACAGCAGAGAAGAGACTCAGCCACGCCAGCCCTGGGAAGGGGCTGTTCCCTCACCTCTGAGATCTCTTTGACTGAAACTTGCATTTGTAAAGCCGATCTCACAGGGTCTCCAAAGACTATTAAGTAATTAGCTTGGAAAAGCTACAAGCTCGTTAAGCCCGAGCACACTGATCCAGGTGTGAGGAAAGACTCTATAAACCTCAATTTCCTCAATCACACACCACTTCTGCCCAGCTTCTTCCTTCCCCAATAAGGGTAATTAAATGAAATCCACACACAGTTTATTGGGTCACCTTTGGGACTCAGCAGAAAATCTCCCACTTCCCATGCCCTGTTTGGGAGTTAACAGGAATATTGAAATGCAGTTTTGAAAAAGAACAGGACTAATCTAAGAGGATGGCTTTACTGTTTTTTTTCCCCTGAGGTGTGAGATCCCTTTTTCAATTGGGCCACCGCTTATCTGGCTCTGAAATTTAGGGCTGAGTGTTCCCAGCAGTGTTCCAGGTCTCAGCTGCTGATGGACACCTCAGCTGGGCTTGGCAGTGAGTGTGATTTACTGTGAGTGGGCAAGAGTGAGCTCAGGCAGTGAAATCTCCAAGTCTATTTGGACCTGCAAGAACTGAGTCACATGAAAGTTTGCCTTCTCATCCCCAGGAACCCCATCCTCCTCCAGCCCTTCTCACCAAAGCCACTTCCCTCCCTGCTGCTGCTCTCAGGCTCTCACAGCGAGTGGGAGTCACAGGGAGGAGGAGGCTGAAAGCAGCCACAGCATCAGATGAGCTCAGGTGAGGTGACAAGAAGTGTGAGCTCTGCCTCATCACCAGCGTGTGGGGAGCTGCTCAGAACAAGAGAAATTAAGGTTTATTTTATCTGTACACTCTGCCCAGCCTGCTTACTTTCTGTGTACTTTTTCCTCCCAGTTAAACTTGCTTTCACTAAAGAATGGAGAAAGAACACCCAGAAATTCAGCAAAGGGGAGGGGAAAGATGGGAAGACAAAGAAAGCCACATTACTTCAGCTTGCCAGCATTTCCCCATTCAGTTCCAGCCCAGCACTAAGGCAGCAGTTCCTCTGCAGGTATTCATCCCCTTCCAAAGCACATCAAAGGAGACTGACAGCCACACTTCAGAGATGTGTGAATTCCTGCTCATAATTACACGTGGTATGATGTAAAAAATAAACACCTCTAAACAAACTGTCCTGTTTGGGACTGGAAATCACCCAGCACCGGCTTTAGCTGAAGTCCAACCCAGGTGCCCACACCCCTCTCACACCAGCAGTGGGGGCAGCCCCCTGCAGCAAGGACCTGCCCTGCCCTGCAGGCACTGCAGTTTGGAAGTCAGGGGGGGCTGCAAGGAGAAAGGGCTGCAAGGACATTTGTTTGGAAGGAATGGGATCTGTATTTACTCCAAGGAAGCTCCTCACCAGGGAATGGCTGTGGAGGACCAGCAAGATCTGGCCATTATCATCAGCAGCTACATCACCTGGAAAGCATCACCAGGTCAAAGCATCCCACAGAGTGCACCTGAGTCCAACACATGCTCCTCTCCTAGATTTTTCTTTTCTTTAATTATTCTTTCTCAGGATTTTGCATGTGAACCATTACATCATTCACCTTTACCATTATATAATGGCCTTTAGTGGAGCTTTCATAAGGAAAGGGGAACAACTCTTTAGAGATCATCAAAGAAAACACAGCTGACTGAGTGCCCACACTGTCAAGAAGGGAGAACTACTGAAAAGTAATGAACTTCTGGAAGCTTTTAATTTCTAAATAAATCATTCCCATATGTCCCAGCTTTTACACAAACATGTTGGGTTTAATTATATGCACTTCTCCTCCAGTGAGGGTTTGAAAGGTTTATCTGGTTAACTCTTGAACACCAGTCTGAAGATGGGAAGATTTATATGCAATCATGTTGCTGACAGGTGTAATAAGCCCACAATTTGTGGTTAGAAAACCCTCTTCAGTCCAAGGAAAGAGAATTGCATACCTTGGGTTGATGATGGAAACCTCTGCAGGGTAAAAGCTAATGATGCACCATTAGCAAAAGGGTCTGGTGCAAGGCCCCAAAGAGAAGGAAAAATCAACAGTCCCCGCTAAAGACCAAAGCAAAGCAGATTTTGTTAGAGAGCTTCTGGTGAAGTGATGGAATATGTGCCACTTCTCTTGCAAGGCTATAAGAGCCTTAAAATTCTCCCCACCAGCTCTAGTTTATGCAAAGAATACAAAGGGCTGTGAGGCTCCTGCTTCCCAAGGGTTATCTCCTCCCAGCTGACGCACCCGCAGCTCAAGAAAACAGATCCCCAGTGAATAATGACCTGCCTCTTATGTGAGAGGAATGGAGTCATAACTCAGAGCTGACCATGGTGTGTTTATGCAGAGCCATGCTGAGGTCAGGATTTATTTCAGATCATGGCAGAAGCAGTCTATTAGTCACCAGCACTTCATTCTTCGACAGCACAAAGTGATAATTCCCATAACTTACCAGCTTTGTTTTTCAATATCATTAATTAAACCCTGAAATTCCCCAGGATAAATGACAGCAGAGATTCTTTGATGAACATGGAAGAAGACAAATTGACTTTGTTCTTTATTACGGAGAGAAAACTCCACAATATGTTGCAATATCCCATACCTGGGTCAATGTTGAATCTCTCCAGGAGCCTGAAGACCATCTTGCTGAGCACTCTGCGGTTAAATTTTTCAGGTTTGTACCTGGACAGGCCTTGATATGGTCTGTAACAACACCAGAAAGATGCATCTGTGGCATCACCCAAAGGATGTTTCCCAAATAGCAGACAATTAACAACAGAGGGATTGGGGTTTGCGGGATGTTGATAAGGACAGGCCCCTGCCTTTCCCAAGGTACAGTGAAAAGCCAACAGCACAACTACACAGATTTCAGTCAACCACTTGAAGCAAGTCCAAAGGCTCATTTTAAGGAAAGAGAAAGTGAGCAACTCCTTTTCATCTCTTTTTCAGAGCTGACAGCAACTCTTGCAGCTACACTGTGACTCTGACTGTGCTGCTGGCTCTGAGTGGCAGGAGTTATTCGAGTGAGAGGCAGTTCAGAAGCAAATGAGTTGATGAGCACAGGAAGGTTAACCACTTGCATCTCTTGTTTTTCTGCCACTTCATCACAGTGTTATCTTCCTGCCAAACCTGTACAACCGATACTGAAAGTCATCCTTGTCTGCAGCAAAGCACAAGGGGCCGATTGCTCCAGCCTCTGTGGGAAGCTTTGATACTGCTCTGCTGCTGGGGTGTCCTGCACAGGTTTCATCCTGGCAGGAATGGAGCATCTATCAATAGCAAGGATTCCTCTGTCCTACAGGCTGGGCTGTTGGAGAAGGCTCTGGCACAGCCACCAGAATTTTCCCTTTTTCAGCTCTAAAGTCAATATACTGCACTCCCTTATGCTGGGACAGCAGGGGACAGTCACATTGCTCTGGCAGCACCTTGGCCCCAGCTGTTCAGAAAGACAAGTGTTTCTACCTTGTGATGTCTTTGATATTGAAGCTGGGGTCACACCACGTGTCCAGGGTCTGCAACAGCTTCCTCTGGAGCTCAGGATATTCTGCCACATAATCTTCCACCACGTAAGCTTTGTCCTGGAGCAGTAGTGGGGTACACATCTGGGAGGAGGAATGACATTAAAGCCCTGCCTTTGATCCCCATGGAGCAGGACAGTGAGTCCCAACCCTGCCCAGGCCACCGGTGCTGCCTACAGGAGTGCTGTGACATTTGTAACACAAATATGAGCAAAGCCTCAGTGCAGCAAACTACTGATATCTGCCTGTGATGAGCACATCCAGGATTTGTTATAACAGTGGCTGCAGCCAGAAAAACTGGCTAAGAGGTGTAATGGGGCCTAACAAAACACTCTGTGCCTAGCCTTGATGTAAAGGTACATCAACAACACAACAGGGACTTCTTGGAAATGGAGTAAAGCCTCAGGTGAAAGGCAGCAGGACTTGGAAGGGCCTGATGGATCTCCTGCTAACAAAAGGTGGATCTGATGACAGAGGAGCCTGCAGAGGAAATGACTCACCTTCTCTACATCTTGATCTGGCTGTAATTTCAGCTTAATACTCAGTATGGCTGCCTAGAAAATATGAAAAAAAGTTGTGTATTTAGAAGAACCCTACAGTGGATAAATGGGCATTATTCCAAAGTGAAGTAGAAATGCTGTTATACACATTTTAATGTGTTAATTATTTCTGTTATATTGTCAAGCACAAATCCTGCAAACATTTGGCCACATTCATTCCACAAATGTACAAGAACACTCCTGGGAGAGCTGCATATCCTGAGTAGCAACAGCCCCTGGAGAAAAATTAAAGATCAAGTTGTTGGGCAGAAAGCAAGTGAAGCACTTGGACAAAACCAGCTGGGATGGGTATTTCCTATCAATGTCACAGTAAAAAACACCTGACCAATGCCTTTCTGAGTAAAGTTTATCAGTCTCACTCTGCCTCTGAAGTTTTGTAAAACAGTTGGATTTTGTGAAAGCAACTCAAGATTTTAAACACCCTGAAATAAAATGGTCACAGTTTCCCTAATTCCTGAGTCAATCCACACCCCTGAAAGTGCCAGGGTCAGCACAGGCAGCAAGATGGGAAGAACTATTTTTCCCTTCCATGGGATCTCCAAATCTTTGATAAGCCAAGGCCTGCCATGCTCACAAACTGCCTCCAAATCAGGATCTTCTGGAACCTGCTGGGATGAACTGCAGGAACTCAAGCTCAGAAGAGCTGTTTCAGCCACTGCCTGTCCCATCTCAGCTGGGGACCACAGGCATGGATGAAGCTCTAACTGTGCACTGCTTGGGGGGCACAGGCACAGATCAGGATTTACAGGAGGTGAGTGTCTCATTTCTCTAGCGTGTGAGAACACTTGGATCCCAAATACAGAATAAGCACTTAATGGGTGGCTTTAAGTGCCCTGTGCCAGTAACTGGGGCAATCAGGGCAAGGAGCCTCGGAGCACCTCTCCTTGGGAACCAGGAATAAGGAGGTTGGACATGGAGTGTCCTTCCAACACCTCTGCCCAGTCAGGCTGCATTTTCCCAAAGGGCTGGAAGCAGTGCTGAACAGACAGTTGTGAGCCTGCCAGAGCATGTGTGCAGCACTGACCAACAATGGGATGGAATCCACTGAGCTCTCAAATGTCTGTTTATTCACATGAGGATAAAACCAGTGTGGTGGGGCTTGGAGGAAAAGCTCTTCTCTTCCATAGGTTTCCTTGCTCTTGGTGATTGATTCTGATTTGAGAGAAAGACCAGGAAAATGATGCATTTGTCAAAATGGATGCATGTTAGAACTGTGCTATTTGTTGGAATATAGAATCATAAAATGGTTTGGGTTGGAAGGGGCCTTTAAAGCCCACTTAGTTGCAACCCCCTAGCAGTGAGCAGGGACACCTTCAGCTGGATCTGGTTGCTCAGAGCTGCTGTCCAGCCTGACTTGGAATGTTTCCAGGGATGGGGCAGCCACAGCTTCTTTAGGCAACCTGTGCCAGGTATGTAAAAAACTCTCTCAAATCTACATCTCCCCTCTATTAGTTTAAAACCATCATCTCTTTTCACACCACTCCACGCCCTACTAAAATGTTTGTCCCCATCTTCCTTATAGACCCCTTAACACATAAACAAAGTGCAGTACCAAATGTACTTTTCTCCAGGGAAAGAGAACACCCACCATTACACATCACCTGCATGAAACTTTTCTGGAAAAAAAACAGAATAACCCAAGTAGGGGCAGGAATATGCTTTGAAATCCATTTCCTGTGATCACTCAAGTGCCACCTGAACTCACCCCATCACTGGCAGCACGTGTCCTTCAGAGCCACACAAGTACCACAGACACCTCACAGCTCATCCCTGCTTACAGCAGCAGCAATGGATTACGATCCTTTCTGGGGAATTCATGCCTGTATTTCACCCACTGCATCACAGACCGAGTGTGCAAAAGCAGAGAACCAACACACACCATGGAAGTTCAGCTGCTCAATCTTACTGCCCCACTCAGAAGTGGGAAAACATCAGTTTTTTCTGTTTGTTTTGGTTTGGTTTGGGGGAAGTTTGAGTGGTTTATGTTTGTTTTTGGTTTGTTCTTTTTTTTTAACACTGCTTTCTTGGAAGTGAAGGCTTCATCTTCAAAAGAAAAATCAAGAGAAGAACTGTAAGTGACAAAAAGAGGAACCACCATTAACACAGAGACTGAACAGAAAGACACAGGAGTCCAGCTAAACCTCAGCCAAACCTCTCCCTTACTTCAGACTTTAAATTCCACAAGTCAGAGGCAAAGAGCTGCTTCTTTCCTCTCATATTATCAGCTTAACAACACAATGTTCAAACTGAGTGATTATTCTCAAGTTGAAGGTTGTTATTTCTGGTGTGGATCTGAAAAAGGGGTTTGGGTCTCCAAAGCTTTGGCAGCTAGTTTTGATTTCCTCCCAGCTCCTCAAGTTTGCTGAATTAAAAGAAATCATTAAAAAAAAAAAAAAGAGAAGAAAATACTTGCAACTCTCAAGGCCTTGTTTCACCATTTGATCTCATTAGTACCTCCTATTGTAGCCTTAGTTTTAACTGCAACATCCAACGGCTCCCTAATGGCTTTTTAATGTTCAGATTAACCTAATTGCAGCACTGTTATCTACATGGCAGAGTTTATCTCCAGCTCTGCTAACTGTACAGGTGACTTAATCAGATGAGTATGTGTGGTGTCAGGTTGGGTTTTCCTCTTTCCCTGGTTGGATATTCCACCCTGTCCCAAAGGGTGTAGAACAACAGATGCTCATTTGTCCAGAGTGTGGGGAGCCCTCCCTTCCCTGCCCAGGGCTGGCAGACTCAGCTCCCTCACAACAGGCCTGGAGGACAGAGGAACTCTGATCACACACAGATTCCTGGAATCATCATGGTTGGAGAAGACCTCTAAGATCATCAAATCCAACCATCAACCCAGCACCACCACAGCAGTGTTCACTGCCAAACCATATCCCCAGGTGCCACATCCACACATTTTTTGAACATCTCCAGGGATGGTGACTCCATTGCTCTGTGCAGCCTGGCCCAGTGCTTTACAAAAATTGGTTTTTAACAGTACTTCAACACCCTCAAGGAGGTAATGGAGCAGGCAGAGCGATGGTGCTGCTGGCAGAGCCTCCCTGCAGCAGGAAACACTTCTGGAGCAGGGCAGCTGCCTTGTCCGTGCCTGAAGGCACACGTGGAAGGAGAAGCATGAGCTGAGCCCCAGAAACAGGCACCGGGCTGGATCAGGGTGCAGCTCCAGGGGCTGGGCTGAGCGGGAGGCCAGCAGAGATAACATCAGCCTGTGTACAATGGGAATGGTAAGAGAAGAGATATGAGTAACTGTAATAAAGATGAAAGTGCTTGGCAGCTCTGTCTGTGGCCTCAACTCCGAGCTAATTTTAGATTTTGTTTTGTTATTATCGTGTTTTGAATTGTTTCACTCCACAAACAAGTTTTCTGTAAAACGATCCTATTTTTAACAGTCTGTTTACAGCCGATAAGATCTCCAGCAAAGCAACACCTCATTCGTAGGCTCGTTTTGACTCAGAAAACAAACATTTTAATGAGGCCGAGCAGGCTGTAACTGAAAGGGTGAGAAACCCCCTCCCCAGCCAGAGCCGGCATTCCCCATCTGCAGAGCTGGGCTGGAAGGCGAGCCAGGGAAGCTGGAATCGGGCAATCCCGTTCATCCGGCTGCGGATCCTCGGGCTGGATCAGCAGGGCTGCCCAAATCCCGAACAGCAGGTACCCCCCGACTGCACCGACCGATCAGTAAGAGCCAAAACCCGAGGCAGGATGCAGGAACACGGGCAAGCTCTGGGGAATGCTGAGATATTGACACCTATCAGGGTCTAATCACCCCCTCAAACCCCAAAGTGAGTGTCATTGTCATGGCTGGTGGTACAAGGAGCCTTCGCACAAAAATGTTTCATCCACAGAGAGTTTCTAGAATAATCTAATAACAGCAATAATTATCATTATTGTAGCACATTACAGTGTTCAACCTGTACTAAACCCCCACGGATGACAATAAACCCGGGGGAGGCTGGTCCTTCTCTTGCCTTGAACCCCCAAGTGTACACAGGGGAGGGATGTGATGAATGCACTGCTTAGTGCAGGAGAAAAGCTGTGGCCATTGCCTGATCCAACTCCCGTCCAAGCTCCTGAGTTTCCTCATCCTCGGGGAGCTTTGGGCCATTCTTTGACTTAATGACGGTGAAAAAAATCCCACCTGGATATTTTGTAATAGCTTTGTCTCCCAAGGATAAATCCCTAAAATACAGCAGACAGCTGGTTGAGTCTGGGGCAGAATTCAAAGCTGGGCAACACTACACTGAATTCCAGCTAACCCACTAGTAGGTGCAGTGACCAAAGCATGGGGGACGTATCCCAAACCTGACATGTTCAGGCCCAGCCATGAGCACCAGAACGCTCCTGCAGTCACACGAATGCAACCCACGAGTATGGGAAAGTGGGGAGTGCTCTGGGGTGAGCACAGCCCAGACACCCTGCACCAATACCTGCTCCTCTCAGCTTGTTTTGAACGCAGCTGGCTCTGTCTCATCGAAAAAAGACTATTCTTTCCACATACAGTACGAGGTGCAGGAAGCCACACAAGATCTTATCTGCAAGGGCATGTGCACTTGGGTGGTGTCTGCACTGACAATTTCTGCGATTTTCCCACGGTGGGGTTCGCAGCAGAGGAATTACCTCGTGCAGGAGTGCTGAGGCAGGACAGGCACCAGTGGTTGCTAATGACTCCTGTTCTTGGCTCTGCTGCAAGCAAGCTGGGACAGCACAGTAGCAGATATGTCTGTGCCTGACTGAGTGCACTGTTTCTGAACACACAGTGAGGGAATTTTGGAAAATCCAAGTAAAACAACGAATAAACGAAGGAGACTTTGCAGAGGAGGAACCAACGTCAACTCCAAGAAAATCACAGTGATCAAAGCCTGGATAATGGCAGAAATAATTGAGTAAAAGGCACACTAGGTATTAATCACTGGGCACATCTGTTTTGTGTTTTGGAATTACTCATTTCAAACTTGAGGCTAATCAGCTTTGCTGAGCTCTCAGAGTGCATCACTGCACAGTGGATGACATCAGGTTCGATGGTTGATTGCTTCCTGCTCAAAGGGCACTTTGTACACAGCTGGCTGTGGGAAGGTCTGCAGAAACCAGGGACACATGACATTCCTCAGGTCCATACTCAAGAGAACAGGAAAGACTGACACCATCAGCATGGAGCAGTGACAGGTTATTCCCTGCCAAAGAATTTGAGGTAGAGGGAGAGAAGTACAAGTCAAGGTTGGAATATGCACAAGTGGGGGGAAGAGGGAACTGAAGCCATTCCTCTCTGATTTGTGTCCCTCAGGTCACTTAGCAGTTTTAGATGGGGTTTAACTGCTCAGCTCACTCTCTGAGCATTGCCCACCTTCACCAGACCCAGCCTCTGCACTGGATCTGCTGGACCGGCTGCACATCCCCAGGGCTGTCCCAGAGCCCAGAAATTCTGGCAGTAGGAGACCTCTACCTTCTCATTTATAACTCCTAGCAATGCTGAAGCTCCTTCCCCAGCATTCCCCAGGCACAGCCCAGGGCAGAGCAGCTCTGGAGGCTGGGAAGGGCAGCAGTGGCCCCCATGGCCCGTGGGCTGGCTCCCTCTGCTCCAGAGGGGCATCATGGGCAGGCAACGTGCCACTACAGCTGTCCTCTAGCAGCAGGTATGTTCAGAGGAAAAAGAGGTGGACACTAAAACACCATCATCTTTATGGGAGAAAAAAATGATGTGACATTTTCCTTGGGCTTCTTAGCCAATATGATTCTTAATTTAAAAGAAAATAGAAAATACAAATGTACACACTTAAAAATATATTAAGAGCTGAACAAGCCTTTGTATAATTAAGGTGGTGAATGGAGATAAGAAGCAGTATCAGAGACCTTTTCCCTGGCCTGAGAACAGCTCAGAAAAAGCCAGAGTGAAGAAATCCAAAATCTGATTATCCATTAATGTGCTCAATCAATGCTAATACTGATCTCTACTGACAGATCTGCAAAGATACGCTGTGTGTAGTCCAGCACCATGGATGAAGTCGGGCTACAAAAACCATCACCCCTGACTCTGTTCCAAACATCCTTGCACTGAAGCTGAAGGTCATGATGGGGATTGAACTGCCCATATTTACACTTCTGAGTATTTGTGCTCCTTCAGGTTTAACTCCGCTCAATCATTCTTTCTATTATGTCCGTAGCAGTATTGCTGACAAAACCCTGCAATTCTGTGTCTACACAGCTTTTTCTCTGGGTACTCCAATGCATTTTATGTCAAATTTTAACTGAACTCTACCAGATAACCCACATTTTCTTAATTGAAAGAGCAAACACAAACCAAATTTAATATATGAGCCTGCATTATTTCTAGAAATTGATGGATAAAACATTAGAAGAAAAAATATACTCTACTTTGAAAACAGAGAAATCTTAACAGGCAGCAACTGAAAATCCTGTTAAAAATAAAATACTACTGGCTTCATCCAATATTCTTGTTTAAGAACCAAAGTGATGAAGGGGAGCTCTGTGAATCACTGACACAGAGGCTGGAGTGGGAGGTCTCTCAGGCCGAGGAATATTTCTGGTTGTCAGAGGCTAAAAAGATTATTTATTGTTTCCTTCCTAAACCCAGCTCCACTGCCACCTGTTCAGAATTTACTATAAAGCTGTTAAACAAGATGAGAACTTTGATGCTGACTGTGAAAACAAGTTTCACTGTATCTGACCCGAGCAGCACTCACCGCTGATCCAGAAGCAAAGGAATTTGATTTTTTTCTTTAAGCACAGCTATCTTTTTACCTTTATAAGCTGTTTAAAAAATGTAAATAAAATAACTCAGCGGACAATAGAGGGCATTCATCCCCCAGAAAGACAGCCGCCAGCCTTAGACATGAAATATCGCAGCACATTAAGTCATGAGACCCCGCTAATCAAAGCTGACAGGGCCCTGAATGTGATTTCTGCTGAGACTTAGCGATATCATGGGGTACTGAAGCATGCACAGCCTGCCAGACTGCCCCTGTTCATGTGACAATGGCTTTTATTCCCCAAAGGGGCCTGCGAGTGACAAGAGTCCCCTTTGTCTCTGGGCTCCCGCATTCGCAGTGCAAGAGAGGTTCATTCAAGCAGCCCCAGACACTCTTTGAAAGGCTGAAGTGTAACATAAGATGACCATGAAACACTAGCTTGCCTTCTGCCTACCCCTCATTCTTCTCCAGCACAGCCTGGCCTATTCAGGGCCTCTCGCAGCCCCGCTCGCGCTGCATTACCCCCGGTCTGCTGAATCCCGGCATTGTCCCGCCGGCACCCAGCGCCCTTCCCACACCCACACGGGGTGTCCTTCCCACACCAAACCAGGGTGTCCTTCCCACACCAAACCAGGGTGTCCTTCCCACACCCACACGGGGTGTCCTTCCCACACCAAACCAGGGTGTCCTTCCCACACCAAACCAGGGTGTCCTTCCCACACCAAACCAGGGTGTCCTTCCCACACCAAACCAGGGTGTCCTTCCCACACCCACACAGGGTGCCCTTCCCACACCCACACAGGGTGTCCTTCCCACACCCACACAGGGTGTCCTTCCCACACCAACACACCCAGCACCCTTCCCACACCCACATGGGGTGTCCTTCCCTCACCGACACAGGGTGTCCTTCCCACACCAAAACACGCAGTGCCCTTCCCACACCAGAAACACCCAGCAGCCTCCCCACACACACCAAATCCACCAGCACCCAGCACCCTCCCCACATCAAATCTACCCAGTGCTCTTTTCACTACCAAATCCACTGGCACCCATTGCCCTTCCCACACCGCATCCACGCAGAGAGCTCCCCACACAGCATTCATCCAGGGCCCTTCCCATAGCACATCCTCCTGCAGCCAGCACCCTTCCTGCATGGTGTTCCCCAGCCTTCCCCCCATGGCAACCCCCGGCTCCCATTGCCCTTCCCACACCGCATTCACCCTGCAGCACGGCTGGGCTCTGGCACGTCTGGAACAGCCCAGGCTGAGGGTGACATGGAGCCATGGCTGGCTTCAGAGGGGTTCTGGGAAGGGGACCAGGCTGCTGTGCCTCCCTGGAACTCCCTGAGCGGGAATGCTGAACCCTCCCATCTCCCCATGCCACGGGGGCCACGATGAGCAGAGCTGAGAGCCCCTCACCCTGCTCAAAGCTCTCACTGCTCCTCCAGCAGCTGCACGCTCCCATCACAAAAGAAAGATAAAACATCAGCAGCCCAGACACCTCAAAACCCAGTTCTACATCCCTGTTTTTCCCCAGTTCCCAGTATCTGCATCCTGGGAGCACAGTGCCATCCTCTGGCACTGCTCCCCTACAGGTGGCTCCTCAGCACAGTCCGTGCTGCTAAACCAGAACCGTCACCTACACCTGTCCCCAGTGCCCCCTCCTGTGCCCTGTGCCAGCACTGCCCTGAGCCCCAGGCCCAGTCTCTGACCAGCTCCCCCAAACCCAGGTGTAAGGGAGAGCCAAAGGTGTTTCAACACCGAACAACTGCCATGGCCATCCCTAGGGAGCTCTGGGATCTCGTTTTCCAAAGGGAACGTTCTCCAAAACCTCCATGAGGGAAAGGAGCCTTAACTCTCAGGGCAGAGGATGTTCATGGTGTGCACACAACAGACAAAGGGAATAACCTGCTATAGAATAAATCACAGAATCCCAGACTGGTGTGGGTTGGAAGGGGCCTTAAAGCCCTTCCAGTGCCACCCCTGCCATGGGCAGGGACACCTTCCACTATCCCAGGTGCTCCAAGCTCCAGCCTGGCCTTGGACATTTCCCTGGATTCAGGGGCAGCCACAGCTTCTCTGGGCACCCTGTGCCAGGGCCTCCCCACAGGGAGGGATCTCTTCCTGATATCTCATCTAAATTTCTCCTCTTTTAGCTCAAAATACTTGCACTTGTCCTTTCACTATCTGCTCATTAAAAATGTCATCTCCCTCTTTTTTATAAATCCTTTAAAGTATTGAACTGTAAAATGCCTGGTGTTTTATTGCAAATACAGCAAGAAAATAAATAATGACAGTCAGGATTTGTATGGATTTCTGTCCTTTCAGGCCAGAAACTGAAGAGCCAAGAGACCTACATGTGAGCCTGCTTCACTGCCCCAGCTGAGAGATGGGGAGAGCAGGACAGACAGACACCCAGAGCCACTGCAATGCTCAGAGCCCTAGCTGCAGGTTGTTTGGGGTTAGTCTCACTTAGGTATGTTCAGTCCCCAAGGGCAGTAAAAGACTTCCTGTTATTTTTGAAGAGAATTCTATTCATCCTTCTGGTAACAAAAGAGCTAGAAGAAAGCTATGGCTGAGAATGAGAAGCTGTTGAGGTTTCCTGCTCTTCACACTGGGAATGAGCAGTAAATGAGCTCTGCTGTGAAAGAAAAAAACAGAACAACAATTCCACAAAAAAAAAAACCCTAGAGCTTTCCAAGGCTGGATCTAGAAAAAACTGTATTTCTAATGAAAACAACAACAAAAAATCTTTGGAGCCATGAACCTAAAAATCCCACTTGAATATCATCAAATGAGACATTTCTGTTGTAATTGTCAAATATTCACATTCAAAAACTTTTGAGCACAAGACTAAGTCTCAACCTGGGAACTTCAAACCAAATACAAAGTATCTTTGTTTCGGTATTGAAAGAAATCATTAATAATGAGATTCCAGGATGTCACCTGGGAATTCACCTTTATTGAAGAACAGAATTTTAAGAATGCTATTTGAGTTTTACTTTTGCTAAACAAGATCAAGTTGTAATACACCATCCAAATGAACAATGCTTCTGGAAGAAAAACAAACCCTTTTGCCTTTAAAAAAGAAAGATCATAGAATGTTGGGAGGGACCTTCAAGACCATCCCATTCCACCCCCTGCCATGGGCAGGGACAGCTTCCAATACCCCAGGCTGCTCCAATCCCCTTCCAACCTGGCCTGGGACAATCCCAGGGACGGTGCCATCCAACCAGAGATGCTGCAGTGCTGTAGAACAGGGTAAAGCACACCAGATCCTGTGAACTCCTGCCTGCATCAACCACCCAGACACAGCTATAGGAGGTGTTACACATTTGGAATACAAGCCTCAGTGGTAAAGAGGCTTCAAAACTCCTCCAGCTGAGACCTGAGGCTGGGGTAATCACATGGGACCACTGAGGTTTTCCAAGCTCTCTGGCAGCAGGTGGGCTAGAGATAGCACAGCAGGTCTATGACCAAGGATTAAAATCCCTTCTTTTCTTGCTAAGGGCAAGGAAAACAAAAAAGGAATACAACCATCCCCTTAAATTCTCCAAATTAAAGCCTATTAACCTATTACTTTCAAAGGTCAGCAAATGAGTGGAGGGAGGATTCCCTGGCATTCTGTCCTTGGTCAGCAGCAAAGCCGAGGTTGAGCCCAGGCTGCTCCTGTACATGGGAAGAGCACATTAAGCTGCAGCATTCACAGCGTGCAGCTGCTGAGATGAAATGGAATTCACATTGAAATGCATCCAAAAAAAAAAAGGACACAGGCATTCACAGAGAGCTGGCAAGGTAAATTTATTTGAAAGACATGACCCACCTCTTTATAATTGCCCTGGAGATAAAGATGACTGACATGTTCAAGCAAATAGTTCCGGTCTGCTGTGTGGAGCTGGTAAATGCTAATCAGGGGGTCAAGCAGATTAGCTGGGCACTGGGAGAGCATTTCAAGGACACGGGCCTGCAGCTTCTTCAGTTTGGTGCCAGACTTCAAAAAACAACCAAAAAACAATCAAACACAGGTTTGGTAAAGATGGCTGCAATTCAACGGTGGCTGAAAACACAGTTTGTTTAAACAGAGTTAGCAGATTCCTCTGGAAGGGATTCTCTGATTTCCCCATGGAGTCTGCAGGCAGAAATCAGAACAGTGTGATACACATTTTTTACACAGCACCCACTTTAAGAACATGAAGGCAGAAATCAGAACAGTGTGATACACGTTTTTTACACAGCACCCACTTTAAGAACATGCAATGTTTGTCGGGTAACTCTGGAGAAGGGATAGGGCCTTGTGCAAAAGTGAAATCTGAAACTGGAAAAATGCCCTCTGTGCTAACAGAGTTCTTCAGAAATTCTCCCCTCCAGTTCCCAGCAGAAAATCTTTGAATCCAGCTACTCCCCTCCAGGGAGATCTCACCTATCAGGCATAAGAATTCCATTTTCATTCTCAGGCTTGCTGCTGGGTGCATGAAGGGTAGGGAAAGCAAAAGCTCCATCAAAAGATGCACAGACACAGGTATTAATCCTTGTGTTCCCACATGATCATTCATTCATGACACAGGAATTTCAGTGCTAGTAGCACTTTGCTGCACTTTGTCAATCCTGTAATGGCAGAGCTCAACATCTAACCAGAGCCATTTGGAAAAATGGGAAAGGAAGCAACACAAATATAAAAGTATCCCGCAGTTCAGAGCCAAAAGCTTACAGGAAAGAGAAAAGCTCAGTAGATCAGAATATCTGAAGGCAGAAGGAATGGTAAACATTAGGACATATAATCTAATGACCCAACTTTACAGAACTAATCATTCAGCTGCTGAAAAGGCAGGCTGTTCCCATTTTCTGCGTTCCCACCATATGGCAGGAATTAAGCAATCCTACAGTAACTGGCTTCTATTTGCAGAGCTGGAAGAACACACAGAGCAAATTTCTGCAACTGGGTTTCTCCTGACAGCAGGGATGTGGGTTCCAGTGGGAGAGCCTCTGGCCTGGAAAGGCTGCAAGAGCAACATCAAAGTGGTTTGATCTGGAGAGACAGAAATCCCAACTTTGGAGGGGAAAGCAGCACAGCTCCCAATATGATTTCATTTTCAGGTCAGCATGCCACAGATAACAACATCTCACTGTGAGTTTCACGCCTTGTCACGCTCTGTATAAGCTACAGAGGAGATACTGGACTTTGGAATAAAGTGAAACTAGAGATACTTGAGGAACATTAAATTCAATTGCTCTCTCCTCTCTCCCAGCTCTGTTGCTTTCTCTTTTTCTAACCTGTGGGACAGCAGGATGTGCTTTTATCCAAAGCTGCAGCTCCATGGTGATGCAATACCCCAGGGAATGCCCTTTCCTCTTCCAATCACTGCTGCTCTCCAGCATGGCCAGGAGTCCTGCCAAAGGGTCCTCCAGTCTGGCAAAGCCCCGCCTGATTTCTTCCTTGAGCTGCCGAGATACAAAACCACATTGTCATGTACAAAAAGATTAGTGAATCCTCCCTTCCCCCAGCTGAACACAAAGCTTTATTTTTTTTTAATTTAATCTATTCAGAGAGGTAACTGTTGCTATTCAGCCACCATCCGCGCCTCCAGTGACTTTTCATGTCATTACAGATTCCTTCATGGCTCACTGCACCTCCAACCCAATGGGAAAAGCAGCAATTGTCCACACTAATTATCCCATAAAGACAGAAAAGTTGTTCTGTGGGGCAGACAAAGGGGCTTGGGATTTGGGGGAGGGGGAGAAAAGAAGTGAGCTGGAGAGAGGGGTGTTATTGGTAAAATGGCAATACTGAAGGTAGAGAAGTGGGCTCAAAAACCTCCTGATCTTCCAAGATACCTACAAGGAGCAGTACAAGAACCCCTCCTCATGGCTGCACCACAAACCTGCATATGTGACCTTGTGCCCACTTTGGCCACGACAGTGCCCATAATCAGAATATTTGGGAGTCTCAAAATAGTTTGGATTTTACACTCAGGTCAAAGTGAAGGAAATATCGGAGTTCAAATTCTGTCAGATTGTCATCCTCCCAATGTCAGCTCCTTCCCCCAAAGCTCCCTGAGCACTTCCTGCCCCTGCACACCTCCATGAGCCCAAAGGCCCCATAAAAGGGGCTCAGAACATGGGAAAACTCTATGCCATAAATCTTAGGAATCCCAGGGTGATGTGTTTAGAAATGTGAAGGAATTGGACCCTCACTTTGTGAATATTAATAGGCTACTTACTCCCCATCTGGTAGAAGTGATAAATTAGCAGTACTGAGCAATATCTCTATAATGTTTACATTAGAAGTAGTTTCCAGGGAGCTGGGAAGGTTGGCAGGGTGAGGAAGTGGCATCCCCAGTACCCACACAGGACCTCTCACTGCATGGTACATCACCAGCGTGGAGCAGGGGAGAGCAGAGACAGAAAACAAGAAATCACTGAGAGCAGCTGCTCTCTTTCTTTTCTGGCTAAAAAGCCAAATCCAAAAGATGTTCATTCCTGCTGCAGCCAGAACTTTATTTTTTAATTTACTGAATTTCATGGCCCTGTTCAGAGCTTCCAGTGGAAACAATATAAAGTTTGAAGAACGACATGGAAAACAAAATAAAAATCTAAAGAAAATTTGCCAATGAATTTTTTCTTTTTTTTTTTTTTTTTAATTCATCAACAATTTTTACTGGAAGACAGTTGTTTCCCAGAGTGTCTTTCATGTCTGGAAAACCCACAGAACCTATGGTTTATGACAGAAATGGTTTCTTTCTCACTAGGCTATCAAAGGCAGTATGAAAAAGCTGATGACTAACTGAGATGGGACTTCAGATAAGAGATTTCTCCCTGTAAGTAATTTTCCCTGTGGCAAGAGTTTGCAATGTTAAACACAGGGCTCTAACTTTGCTGAGAGATGCAGCAGAAGGCAAAGACAAGCTCTGATCCAACCACAAACATCCCGTACTACAGCCAAAGGAAAACAAAGCAACTCGCCAGCTTCACTGCACTGTTTGGAAATGGCTTTTCTCCCCCAAAGCCCCACTTCAACACATTTGGAGCTTCCACAACCCCTCCTTGGGCTGGAATCTGAGGCTGGACTCTGGCAGGATGGGCTCCAGGAGACACCAGACACAGGCAGAGCAGCTCCCAGCACTGACACCATCGCCAGCAGCACAAACTGTGCTCATCTGCACTGAGACTGGCCTTTGTACCACTGAGACTGTGATAAGCTGGGAAAAAACTCCCTTCCAAACCTCCCAGCAAGCTGCAGCTATGGCATCTATAGTCTGAGGGGGAAAGGCAGAGAACAAAAAGGGCACCACGAGACACCTAAACCAGAGAGGAAAGAGGGCTGTGCTGCCTGGCTCTCCAGAGAGGGATTCCTCTCAAACTTTTTTTGTAATTGCCATTTCCATTTCAATTGATTCCCATGGCAGGGAATGCTCCTCAGGGGATTTCTACAGCCTGACAGATCATGGGAATAGGAAAATGTTGCTGATGCTCAAACTACACAATCCTTTATTCAGCTTTGGTCGCCTGTTTCCAGTTCCGCATCTCCAGGCAGTCTGCTGATGCTTCCTGGTTATTCCCAAACTGCCATTCCTACATAGAAAATGACCATACATATGTTCCAGAGCTGGGGTCATGCCCTGGCAGACACGTTCTTGCCCACGGTCACTGATCCGAGATCACGGGGCTGATTTACCCCAGCTCCTGGACAATATTGACCTACAGGCACACACAGCGAGGGGCAGAGATGGCATCGGGGCAGGCTGAGATGGATTTAAGTGAACTTATCTCAGTTATTTGGGCTGGACATTTGGGTGGCAGCAGCAGCACAACCCACCTGAGCTGCACACAGAGGGAAAGGCAGCCCAGCCCCTCAGAACAGCGTCCACAATTTCTGTGGGTGCACAGCCCTGGGTGTGGATCAGCCCATCTTGGTGACAGCATGAGGAGCATGAATCCCACTGGGACATTCCTGCTGTGTCCCCCCACAGCAGCTGGGCCCACCACAGCCCTCCCCATTGCTCCAGAAAGGCTTTCTTGGGCATCCTCCAGGCTGAGAAACACCCTCCTGCCCAGCACACAGCCTAGAGTGGGAGACACACCAGCAAAGCCCACTGGGGACCTGCAAACCCCAGGTGCCACTGGGGTCACCAAGAGAAGAAAGACGTGGAGCTGTAGGAATGAATTTAAAGGAGGTCACTAAGTTGGTCTGAGGGGTGGAGCCCCTCTGCCCTAGGGCCAGGCTGGGAGAGCTGGGGGTGCTCAGCTGGAGAGGAGAAGGCTCCAGGGAGGGATCAGAGCCCCTGCCAGGGCCTAAAGAGGCTCCAGGAGAGCTGGAGAGGGACTTTCCATAAGGACATGGAAGGACAGGACAAGGTGGAATGGCTTCCCACTGCCAGAGGGCAGGGCTGGGTGGGCAGGAATTGTTCCCTGGGAGGTTGGGCAGGCCCTGGCACAGGGTGCCCAGACCAGCTGTGGCTGCCCCTGGATGCCTGGCAGCGTCCAAGGACAGGATGGATGGGGCTGGGAGCAGCTGGGATAGTAGAAGGTGTCCTTGCCATGGCAGGGGTGGCACTGGATGAGCTTTAAATTCCTTCCCAACCTAAACCAGTCTGTGATTCCATGGCTCCTAGGGATCCTCCAGATTCTCCACCCCCAGCAGAATCACTGCAGTGCTCCCTGCCAAAGGACATGTCCATGGGAAGCTTTTCCTTTTCCAGAGAATTTTTCTTCCCAATTCACATACACATCCCAGGGTACCCAGTGCAGAGATTTTGATGATTTCTCTTTCCTGCTGTTGTTTTGTGGGATTAACTGCCCTCCAGACCTAAAGGATAATATTTTTTTTCCTCCAACTCTAACAAAACTTGATGGAAAGCTCAAAGCTTCAGAGTTGCTGAGCTCAAGTCTCCAGCAGTGAGTGACCATTTGGAAAGGCACCTCTCACATTGGGTTTCCAGTTATTTATTCCAGCTGGCAACCACAGACTACCAGTAATGGAAAGTCTAAGAGCAGCAGGCCAGGACAGTGACTAAGCACTGCAGACAGCCAGGATGGAGCAGGTCCACCAGGTCCTCAGCCAGGCTGGCCACTCCACACAGGACACACTCCACGTGGTTATGTGGGAGCTGCAGGGCTCTGGGCCTTCTGCAAAAGGAACCATCTCACTTCTGATCCTGCCTGAGCAGCACAGAGTTAAACACAGAAAACTCACCCCTCAGCTGATGCATCTGCTGATTTGTTAGTTTTCAAGCTTCCAAACTTAGATGAAATATATTTACTGCCTATGAAAAATCTCCACGTAGAGCCCATAGGTTGCTGTATAAAAATACAGCACTAAGTTTAGACAGCAGTGTAAATTGCATTAACCACTTTAAAAGGCAAAACCCAACCAAATCAGGAAAAAAAAAAGAATACCTCAAATATGAAATTTTTGATATATCCACTTGGCAAAAAGCACTTCTCTACCAAGTTCAACTCTAATTTTTTTCAGCTACTAGCAATGTTCTTCCCCCTGCCCCCAAGATTCTCCATATCATGAACAAAAAAAGTGTTTAAAACAAAATAGAAGCAACTTTGATTTTCTTTCCTTCTGTAACTCAGCCCTGGAAACTCCAGATTCTTTATAGGAGCCCCTGAGCTGCTCCCCATCACACAAAGCTACCTTTTCTTTTCACTGGTAGCTGCAAATGCAGAGGCTCTTCCCCTGAGTGCTGGAATGAAAACAGCTGTGAAGGATGGCGGGTCTGACCTGAGTGTCCTGTGCCTGGACATGCTCTGCATCCAGAGGAACTGCTGTGTGCAGGGCTCAGCCTTACCTTCTCCAGCTCATGCTTTGTCCAGAGAAGCTGAAGGGTTTTCAGCAGTAGGAGTGGGTCCTGGCCTGGAGGAGGGGAAGAGAGAGAGAGAAAAGGAAGGAGAAAAACAAAACAAAACAAACCAGATTTATTGGCTCTGTAGAGGCAGCCCAGACACACAGGGGCATTGTTTCACCCCAGAGAAATCAGCTACTCCGTGCTGGAAACCACCAAGCTCCAACTGCCAGTCAGGATTAGTGTGTAAAACCCTGCACTCTGAAATCCTAACAAAATCCCAGCCAGCAGCCAGGCACGGCTTTAACTCAGCACCCTGTGGGCTCCTGCACTCCAAAGCTGTGCTGCTGCAGCCCCAGCCCAATCCTGCTCTGCTCCAGGCCCTGCCCACCCCACCCTTCCCACAGGAAACCCAAGGGTCCTGGAAGAGCCAGCACCTTGCACAGGAGGGATGATCAGCACAGTTTTTAATGAGTTTTTAGTGCATGTCTCTGCAGTGGAAGCTCTTGGCAGGCTGGGAATGGAGGAGGGAGGGGGTGACTTTGGCCAGAACAGGGACCTGGGTGTGCTCAGGGCTGCTGCCCTGCCAGGCTGGACAACGATGGGGCTGCACTGGGATTCAGGCAAGAGGGTGCCTGAGGAAGAGGGAAGATGAAAGGCTGCTGTGATGGGTGGCAAGGGTAAACAGAGAGGGATCAAATATTTCAAAAGCAGGTTATTTGGAATTTTCCTCTTACTTTTCGCCTGGTTATTGCAAAACTTGCATTCAGTTGTTCTTTTGTGTGCTATCATTCCTCATAGTCATTCATCATGCCATTATTCATCATACCAATATTTATCACACCAGTACGTCTAAAGAAATTGTTTAGCAATATTTCACTTTAAAAGCAGTAAGATGTTTGATATCTGATTCTACTTAACTCACAACCATTTACTTATAAAAACCACGATACAAAATATTCTGAATGAAAATCATCTGCAGCATGAACATTTTAAATGTGAAGAATGAATTTAAAAATCTGAATGAACTCTCCAAAACCACTCCTCCTAATGCACCTCCTCTTATGTTTTCATACAGCCAAAAGAAAAATGTTAAACTGAAAAGGAAACTTCCTTTCAATCACCTTCTGTGCTTTACAATTCCTAAAGAGCTCGTTTCCAAATGCTAGATTTCATGCTCAGTATCCCATCGCACTTCATATTTCAGGTCACAAAAAACTCCCTCAGCTGTGAAAGGCTCTACCTCATCCAGCTGAACTCTGAGGCACTGCATTTATAAAATACTTGAAGTAGCAAGCTGATTACTGGTTGAGCCAAGAGTACGATAATATTCCCATTATCCACTAACCTCTGGGAAACACCAGCCAAATTAAAAATGCCACATTTACAATTCACAAGATAATATTTTCTCTCATCTCTGGTTGTTCTGAAATGTTGAACTCTCCAAACACTGGCTGTTCTCAGCTACTGCTCCTCCTCTGGAAAAAGAAAAGGCTCCTTTTACACCAAAACAGAAGAAAGGCCAGATCTCTTCTCCCCAGTAAATTAACAAATTACAGTCAAATTCAGTCCATGTGTGTGTGCATATCTGCACACTCTCCTCTTGGCCTGACTCCCAAAGAAATTTATACACGCACAGGAAAAAAAAAATGGGAATGCAACACAGTGTGTAACCAAATACACTGTAAATCTGAGCTGTAATTAATGCAGGGAACAGGCTGGAATGATACAGGAAATGAGAGCAGTTAGGAGAGCAGTGTTTCACTTCAGATACAACCAATAATTCAACTTGTTAAAAGCTTTCTAAACCTCAGTCAACGAACCCAGCCCTTTTCTTACTGACTGCTTCCTACCTTACCTCCCTGCCCCTGCAACCCGAGCTGATAGAGCTGGAGGAAAACATCTCTGCAGTGAGTTTTCAGCAGTCAGTGGTGCCAGCGTGGCACTGAGCAGCCACAGGCACACAGGGACACGCCCAGAGCTGGGTTCTTTCCACAGGGCACCCTGTGCATGGCATTCACTCCGGGCTCCTCAGCACAGCAGGGACACACACCTGGTGGAGGAACTCCAGAGAAGCTCCAGGGAGAGCTCAGAGCCTTTTCCAGGGCCTAAAGGGACTCCAGGAGAGCTGGAGAGGGACTGGGGACAAGGGCTGGAGGGACAGGACACAGGGAATGGCTTCACAATGACAGAGGGCAGGGACTGAACAAGGAGAGAAACCGAGAAATGTGCTGGTGTCTGCACAGGGCTGTTCCCTTCCTCACCTGGTGACACTTCTGGGAGTCTAAGGATGAGGCACAGTCAGGGGCTAAACATAACAAAATAATCCATAAGCAGTTGCTCCCAGAGCCATAAACAGGAGAGCAAAGCCACCTCATGCCCTTGTCTCATCCCACCAGAGGGAGCACACCACAGTTCATGCTGGACCTGGAGCTACTGCATCCAGTTACTCTCCAGATGAGATGGAAGATGGAAATGTGAAAGTCCACATTGTTTGGTCTCCTGGAAAAAATGAACAATTCATCTACTCTGTCTCCTGCAGGACCTCTTTGGAGGACTGTCCTCCTCACAGTTCCCCTGGCACCCCTAAAGAGTGAAAAATGAGGGTCTTTGACATGGATAATTAATCAGTAACTACTGCTATACTCCAGTAGGACACCAGACAGGCACCTGTCCATCCACATCTGAGAAGGAAGAAGAGAAGCAGCAATAAACTAATACTAGGACACCCAAGAAAAAACAACAGGACCATACAGGGAGTCTCATAAGCCTTCCAGAAAAACCTGGAGAGTGAGCAACTGCTCCACACAGCAGGGAGTGAGGGAGAAGTACAAGGGAAGGAGGGATTAAGCAAAGTGACTGAAAACCAAGTGGTCAGAACTGAACCACAAGTGCATCTGGGCTCAGCTCTGGACAAGAACAAAGCAAGGATGGGACATGGTGGCCAGAAAAACCCCATCATTCCCACCAAGGACAACCAGAAGCTCCACTGCTAAAGAGTAGTTCAGTCCTGCAGAGAGTCCTACATCCTGAAGAGATATTCAGCTATTAGCAAGGGGCATTCAATGAGCAAAATAAAAACAGGGGTGCAAAATGGCAAAAAAAAAACCCAGCAGTGTGGGAAATCAGAGAACACCAGCCCTGCTCCAGCTGTGAGCAGCTGAGGAGGATTCAGGAGACGTGTCCCAGGCAGCTGAGCCCATCCAGTTCCTAGACTGAGCTCAAGAGAAAGTGCTCAGTCTGACACTGACTCTTCACTGCTCCCAAAATAGGGGGTTGCAGACCTTAAAACACCTGGAAAAGCCTCACCAAATCAAGGTTAGAGCATGCTGGTGGAGATCTCAAAGACACATCTGTACCCACTCCAACAAGACACAAAAGACCCCAAGTTTTGGCACTGACAGTTTCTCCCAATAGCATGTTTCTGTTTTAAACATTTTACATGAATATATTTCCTTTGAACATTTTTCATTCTGAAAATTAATGAGTTCTGCCCTGAACCTGGTACCAAAATTGCAGGAGATAGTAAATCAAATGTCTTCCAGTTCTCAATTTCTGTGGTTATGTTTCAAAACCATATAAACCACAAGGCTTATATTTTTGAGTTAGAAAAGTGCCTTTGAGGAAAGCCATAAACTACTTTCTGTTCATTCTCTCCATTTCCTTTGTGCATCCATCACTCAAACCCTGCTGTGATTACAACAAAAGCGGTGCCTGGGGGCTGGTGAGGTAAGCACTGGATTTGCTGGTGAGGTTTGCAGTGGTGTCCTTGCAAAATTCTGCTGCATTATTCACCAGTGCAGCTGAAACGCCCTGGGAAGAGAACCCCACGTTCTGACTGAGCCTCCTTGTGTCTCTTGCCTGAGGAAAGGGTAACATCCAACGCCAGAGGAGGAAGTTCCCAAGGAAAAATCCTCCTGACACTTTCTCTTTGTGCCCAAAGCCATCAAATGCCAAAGCCATTGTGGCCCAAAATCTGGGAGAATTGCAGTCAGCAGAAGAAAAGATACTGAATGAAAAAAAAGCAACCCCAAAGAACATGGGAAGGGTGAAATGCAGGGTTACAGCCCCCAAACTGTCACAGCTGAAAGTCATGGACAGGCAAAGTTAAGAACAAAATGTTTGTGAATTACAAATTTATGGAATCACAGAATATCCTGAGCTGGAAGGGACCCCCAGAATCATCAGCCCAGCCCCTGTCCCTGCCCAGAGCCCCAACAATCCCAGCCTGGGCACCCCTGGCAGCGCTGTCCAAAGGCTCCTGGAGCTCTGGCAGCCTCGGGGCCGTGCCCATTCCCTGGGGAGCCTGGGCAGTGCCAGCACCTCTGGGGGAAGAACCTTGCCCTGAGCTCCAGCCTGAGCCTGCCCTGGCCCAGCTCCAGCCCTTCCCTGGCTCCTGTCCCTGTCCCAGAGCAGAGATTGGTGCTGTCCCTCTGCTGCCCTCTAATAGTTATGTTTTCTTTAGGCAGCCAGCTTGTTCCTCTGTCCTGAAAGTTAACAGAATTTTAAGAAATGTTTAATGGAATATCCAACAAATCTAACCCACCCAGAAAAAAATCAATGATTTTTTACTATTATTGTTTTGTGTGCCTTCTGCCCCAATAAATCCCTGGAATCTGTTCTCACTGAAAACTCCTGTCTATCTCAACATGTCTTTGAGATGTATTTCTGAAAGGAAAACTAAAATTCAAGGTTTTTCTTTTTCCCCCTTAGGGCAAGTGGCCTGTTTGGACTTTAAAACTCCAGTACCTCAATGAAGACAATGCACAAGCTGGGGGTTTGGGTGAGCAGAGCCATTCACCCTGCTCCTGTTCCAGCAGCATGAGGGGCACACCCACTCTGGGTCATTTAAATTGCAGGTGAGGACAAACAAATTGAGTGTTATGTGTGAATTAATCAAAGTCCCTTATCCAAACCTAGTTTGTCTCAATTTTGTTCAGAAGTGGCTGCAGCTCACATCAAGTTTGTGCTGGTTTTGCAGAAGAACAGGCACAGTAAGAATATCACTTGGAGCAAAAATGAATGGATACATTTTCTTGCACCCAAATTTGAACCTCTGCACACAAGCTGGTCTAATTAAAAAGGTACAAAATTCCTCTGTAGAAACCCACGGATTGTGACACCTTCCAGGTGTTGATGCTGTGCCTCCATTAATGAGCTCATGTAACATAAATCAACCTTTCAGTTTATTATTATGAGGAGTCAGCACTTGGTGATTGATCCCAATCTCCACTGACTGCAGTGATGAGTCCCCCCACTGAAGACTGAAGGCAGCCAGAGGTGTTCCCTGCACTGCCCAGGTAGCAGTGCCTGCAGGGACAGGGAATGCTGCCAGGACAGGCTACAGGCTGCTCCATTTCCACCACTGAATCCAACAGAGCCAAATTTACAAGAGGATCAGATGTCACAAAACTATTTCGTTTCAGAAACAATGCATAGCTCTTCTTTAGCACCATTTTCAGAGCTCCAAGAGTCTCTTCCCATCCCAGCAATCCATTCCTTCACTGTGCCTGCCACAAAAGGCAAACATGCTTGGGAATGTCTAACTGTGCATTTAGCTGAACTCACACAGCAAGGAAATGAAGCAAGGAGATGGAGAGAGTCCTTTATTTGGCCTGTCTGGCTCACTCCAGCCCTGGCTCAGTGTCCAGTTTCTGATCCACTGAGCTCTGAACTCAGCTGCACCAAGTCCTTCATGTGTCAGGAGAGAAGGAACCACAGCAGCCACTACAGTCCTGACCTCCTCACACCACACACCTCCCCTGTAATTTTAACATTAAAGACAGAGCCTTTGGGGAGCTCTGGGAGTCCAAGGGAAAAAAAGGCATTTCTTACTTGCTCCTCCAGCTCTTCATCCACACATTTGGATTCCCCTTCTGCACTAACGCAATAAGTGGGAGGATCTACACCAGACAGGAGGGGAAAATATCCCAAAATGCTCAGAGCTCCTCACATGTAATAACCTGACTGTGAACATCAGCTCATTCTCAGTCACCAAAAACCTCATGTAAGATGAATGGTTACACATTTCTTCACTCATCATCCAGCTGTGACTGCTCTGTTTCTCCAGGCCTGTGATGACAGCCACCTCCTGCTTGCCAGGGGAGGCATGAAGGCGCCTGCAGACCCTCTACAGCAGATGAAGATTCCCACAGCTGGGATGGTACTGAAATAAAGGGGTCACATCACCTAACACACTGCCACAAGCTGGGCCAGGCATCCCTGGGAACTGCAGAACCAGTTTATGTTTTGTTCATAGGCCAGATGGAATGATGACCCCAGCCTAGTTCTCTGCCTGTATCGAGAGCAGGGGCAAAGCTTTATTCCAATCCAACTGACATGGTTGTTTCACTCACCACAAAATATTTTGCTTCACTTTAGGGAGGAGGTCAGTATCTAGAGGCTTATCTTTTTGTGGTTCTTTATCATCTTCCAGACAGACCTGCTTTAACAGAAACTTCTAATTCAATGATGCACCTTGCAAGGTACAGGCCAGCAATTCCTCCACGAGTCTCTGGTTTGGATCTACTCTGTTAATTTGCAAACATGCAATCATGTATCACAGAATTAGTCCTTCTGAATGTGTGTTCTCTAATATCCTTGCATAAGCTTACACCAAGCACACAACCACAGAATGGCTGGGGCTGCATCTGGCTCTGCAGGCAATACTCATCTCATGTTCCTCATTTGGTTCTTCTAGACAAAAGCCAGAATTCCTCAGGTGCCATTAGCTGAGCCCACACTTTCCTGGGATCACTCAGTGAAGCTGTACCTTGGTCTGTGCTGCTGACTACAGCATTATTGAAAAGCCAGATTTAAGAGCTCAAACAGAAATATGGTGGAGAATGAGGTGCACAGGCAGAACATAGAGAAACTGCCCTGCTGGAGAGGGAAAAGGGACATGAACAGTGTATTGAAAGCAAGAGAAATTTTTCTAGAAAAGAAGCCAGCCTTTCTCAATGGCAACAAAAATCATTAACTCAGGGCAAGTGAGATCCTTTCCATTCTGAGAAATTCGAGTTATGAAAACATAATAGGAACCCTCAGCATTTGGCTGATACATGCTTGATTTCTAAGTGAGTCAGAAGTTCACATTCTTTTATTGCAGCCTCCCAACTGAAAACAATACCCACACTTCAAGCACAAGAATAATAAAGCACACATATGCTTCTTATAAAGCAATCCTTACAAATAACCATGCCTTTTGTTTTCATAATGGCTAAAATTCATCATTTCCCCCCCAAAAAGCAAAGATCAAACAAAATGCACTCTCATTAAAAGAGAAGGCTCGCTTGGCTGAGCACAACAGGCAGTGACATTGTCCTCTTATTTTCTTACTGCTTTTTGTCAATGGAGAGACAGGAGAGCTACTCCCCAGGCTCTGTGGGGCAGGGCAGGCTCAGCACAGCCCCACCCCAGTGCTCCAAACAGGGGCTTTCCCCCCGCCTCCCCACATCAGCCCTGAGAACACCCACATTCCTCTCCCTCCCCGAGTGTACAGACACCTGAGCAACAACAACAACACAGAATCCCAGACTGGTTTGGGCTGGAGGGGACCTTAAAGCCCATCCAGTGCCACCCCTGCCATGGCAGGGACACCTCCCACTGTCCCAGGCTACTCCCAGCCCCAATGTCCAGCCTGGCCTTGGGCACTGCCAGGGATCCAGGGGCAGCCACAGCTGCTCTGGGCACCCTGTGCCAGGGCCTGCCCACCCTCCCAGGAAACAATTCCTGCCCAATCTCCCATCCAGCCCTGCCCTCTGGCACTGGGAGCCATTCCCTGTGTCCTGTCCCTCCAGCCCTTGTCCCCAGTCCCTCTCCAGCTCTCCTGGAGCCCCTTTAGGCCCTGGCAGGGGCTCTGAGCTCTCCCTGGAGCCTTCTCCTCTCCAGGTGAGCACCCCCAGCTCTCCCAGCCTGGCTCCAGCCCTTGGAGCAGCTCCATGGCCTCCTCTGGATCTCTCCAGCAGCTCCAGGTCCCTCCTGTGCTGGGCCCCAGGGCTGGGGCAGCTCTGCAGGTGGGCTCTCACCTGAGCAGGGCAGTGGGGCAGAATCCCCTCCCTCACAACACCTGGGCACCACACCCAGCACAGGAGCAGAGGGTGCCCTTCAGAGCTGGTGCCAACTCAACAAATTAAAATGAAACCTCACCAAGGAGTCACCCAGCTCTGGGACATCCTCGCAGTGCCTGAGATGACCCAGCCTGGGCAGCAGAAACTTCCCTTGCCCAGGAGGGAAGGAGCCTGTCCCACACTTTCACCCTGAACAAGGTGTGACATCACCTCAGACAAATCATTTGGGGATGCTTTCAGTGCACCTTGGGTGGAGAAGAAGTGCAGCAACTTGTACAGAAAGAGCAATTCTAAAAATAACACCAAGAGGTTGTTTTCTAGGCAGGTAATGAAACCCAACTTCATAAAAGCCTAAAAATGTATCATAAACCTTTTGCAGGTAATTGTCAGCGCTTACATGGTTTCCTCCTGTGGGATATGGACACTAACCTGAGTGTCAAGGGCACTGCAGTACTAGGATGACAATCTCTGGCACAGAACACTGGGGACATATATGGGAGGGGAGTAGGGCACTGCAGTCCCTCATTCCCATCTCATTTTACATCTCTCCCTTCACCCTCATGGCCAGACACAGCCAGAGGGGTGGCTCAAGGCCCTGAGCTCAGTGGATCCCCATCCTGACCTAACCAGGGTTTGTACTCATGTTCAAAACTGTTTACACAAAACCCACAGTTTCATAATACAGTTTTTCTTTACCTTCAAAAATTCATCCAGGCTACCCTTACTTCCTTTAGGCACCAGCTCCTTGAATTTTTTTCAGTGATGATGAGAATTAGGTTTTGTTCCCATAAACCAACTCAGTGTTGAGGGAAGGGTGAGGAGCAAGTCACCACGTTCCTGGAAGGAGAGAGCCCTTCCTCACATTCCAACTGTCCTGCCAACCTCCTCAGGCCAGGAATGGGAGGATCTGTCACAGCTAGGGTGCCAGTTAATGATGTCCTTACACTGAGTTAATGGCACTTGCATAGAAATGGAAATTCACTTTAAAAACATCTAAAAGAGTACTCAAAAAAATCAACCATTTCTTCTTTCAAACTTATCAATCCTGCAAAGGGGAAGAAAACTGATATTGTCCAGGATAAAAGGGGAAACTTCTTAATTATGTAAGAGACTGAGACTGCCAGGAACAGCAGCAGCCCCAGAGGACTCAAGCCCAGGATGGGAAAGAATCATCAGATCCAGAGTACTATCTTAGAGCTAAAATGGTATCTGTTTTTTTGCCTCCAGACATCTCTGGAAATCCCCAAGTTCTAAACCTAACAACCTTTAACTGTGTGCCCTAAGTAGTTTTATATGAAAAAACCCACCTGGTAATTCTAAAAAGCTGTAGTACATATTTTGAAGCCATCTAACTTTCTTTTGAGAACAGCAAGAATAGTTTGATTCTTGTATTAAAGACATCCCCACCTTTTCTTCTGCCAGTTCCTCACCTGAGCACATTTCAGCAGCACCACAGATGCTGACTGAGGCAGGGCCTCTCCCTTTCCAAGGTCAGTGTGTACCATGGTCATGAGGCTGAGCCAGCCAGGCCCTGGCCAGAGCCAGGAGTGCTGGGCAGTGCTGGAGTCACCAGCCTTGCAAGTGTTCAAAAAAGGTGAAGATGTGGCACCTGGGGACATGGTGACATGTTTACTCAGGTAAAAAAAGTGAAGGATACCCATCCAGGCTGAATCAAACTCTCCAGAGGCAGAGGGAAATTGCTGCTTTGCTTATGTTGAATAAAACAATGGTTAAACCCCTCTGTTAAAAGAATTTCTCCTTCCTCTGGCTAATTAATCTCAGAGTGGTAGATTAAAACTCCATCTCTGGGAGAATCCCAGACTAGTTTATTGGAAGGGCCCTTAAAGATCATCTCATTCCAAAGTCCCTGCCATGGGCAGGGACACCTTCCACTAGACCAGCACTGGCACTCAGCATTATGAGAACCTTCAAACAATGTGTCCTTCATCCATATTTCTGCTGCAGCTTTTGAAAATCCCACCTTGAGGTGCCAGGAACAGTTCCAATCACTCCCAAATCCTAACTCTGCTCCTTCCACACACAAAGCTCTCCAGGTCACCCTTAAGTGATTGCAAAACAGCCAGGTGCTTTTCCCAAAGCCAGGGGGCTCAAGCCACTTGTCTCCAGGACACGCTGCAGATGTTACACAGGCTCAGGCAGAACCTTGCCCAGTTCCTCACACCACACTGCCACGGACTACAGAGCTGCCTCTGAGCCCTTCCAATGCTCCTAGCACCAAATCCATGGCCAAATAAAAGATCTCACTGCTACTTAAGACAAAAGCAGTGATGGCTAAAATTTATAGCTGCACCTCCTAGATAAAAAAAAACCCCAAACCCCTTATTGTTGAGAGGTCCTGCACATTAAAGTCATAGTTCTGGGGAGGCTAAGTGGAAAAGCCAGGATACCTGTCAGCTCAGCAGCAGTGTGTTTGAAGGGATTTGGAGGTTTCCATGGTGATGGGGAGGGTAAGGGGCTGCCTGCTTCCAGCTCTGACTGACGCACATCTCAAACAATCGCTCCCTTCCTGTTCGTATGGCACAAGAAAAACAGGATGCTGAGAGGTGTTTATCTGAGAGAGCGAGATAAGCAAGTGCACTGTGAGTTCTCAAAGTATAGGAGTTCACCAGTAAGATGTTATAGACTTGCTGTGGAAAAAAAAAATCCCACTGCTGCCGTGCTGAACGTGATTAAATTATGCATGGAAAAGTCCTTTCCCTTGGAAGCCGCAGGAAACCGTGCAGAGCTGGTATATGAGCCCTGAATACCAATGGAAAGGTCTCTTTAGTGTGTGGTACCGAGTTACAGGGCTGAATGAAAGCAGAGAATCAGCTCAGTGTGTGATATCTGCCAGCCCAAGCCTTGCCTGGGGCCCACTGGGGGGGTGGGCTGCAGAGAGTGGGGGGCTGCCACAGCCCCGGGGCTGCACACAGAGCTCAGGCTGCTCTAAAGGGCTCTGTGCCCATCAGCACCAGTTCACAGGCACTTCTCAGGCCTCCCACCCAACCTGAGGCACTGTGCAGCATTTTAAATGTCCCTCAGAGCCTGAGAGGGAATTTGCCCACTTCTTACTCCAACTCCATCAGTGGCAGAACCTGCAAACCACGCAGTCAGTAATTACCTGCTCTCTAATCACCGTGAGCTGGTACAGCCCAGCAGCACTCTGGGGTTTACAGCTGAAAATCTCATGTCCAAAAAGCACAGCAGCATTGTCCAGGGGTGGCTCTGGAGCAGGGGAAGGCACCTTCACACCCCTAACACACGTGGGCACAGGCAATACCCCTGTCCAGAGGCTGGGCAAAGCCATGGCTGGAAACCAGGGCCTGGCTGGACATACTGGATCTGACCTGGGGTCATGGTGGCTTTAATGCATCTCTCCTGTTGATTTACAGAATCACAGAATCTCCTGAGCTGGAAGTGACTCACAAGGACCATGCAGTCCAACACTGGAATTCCAGCTGTACCAGACCCATCTATGTGGCTACCAAAACTATCCCATCATAGCCAGGAATTGTTACAGCTCAGTTCTCTAAGAACAGGCCTGGTTCCCAGAACCCTGTAAGAAAACAACAGCTGAGCTTTGCCATCTGTGTCATCCACAGGGTAGGACAGATCTATATGAGAAAGTGGATTTCTGCTTTATGCAAATTTTGTTCTCCCAGTCATTGCACATATTTAAGACGGTATCAAAGGAACAAAATGGGAACCCAATCATTGTCTCTGGCTTGGCTGGCTTACAGATAACTCCCAGCCTTTAATTCTAGGAAGTGAGTGACCACGGAGCCTCCTGACAGCCAAGGGCCCCCATTTTCCATCTGACTTGCTGTTTGTCTTGGAAGTAGCCAGGTTAAGGCTGTCCCATTCAGCCTGCAACGGAATGTGGGGCAGATGGAAAGAGGGAAAGACAGACAGAGAGACACTGCAAAGATTGAGACAAAGCCTGGTGGAGGGATGAAAGAGCACAGAACGAAGGCAGGAGCCAGCCAAGCCAAACAAAGTTTTCCTTGAGTGATTACATCTGCTGGAGAGTCCCCAGCTTGCACTCTCCTTGCTGAGAAATTCTTTTAATTGTGTCTAGGACATTTTAAAAATCCCAAGAAAAGCTCCTCTGTAATCACTGGAGCTCTGAACTGTGTGAACTTTTGTCATGCTGAATTGCCAATAGCTCGCTGCAAAACTCTGCCACCGAAGCAGGGCTTTGCTGAGGGAGAGCCCTGGGGAGGGAAAACTGGTAATAAATCTCCATTTATTTTTTTTCCCAAGGAAAAACAAACAATTTAGACAAATTCTTCTCCCTCCCAATGTCTGTATAGCTCAGTGCAAAGTGCATCCAGCAGAAAATGAAAAGAGATCTTTTCTCAGATTAGCCAAAATTAAGTAAGGTTAAATGAGCGATGTGTAGAGCCAAAGCCTACAGCTCTGTGAAATGGGCACCTCCCAGGGGGCCAGCAGGGATGGTGCATCTTCCACAGGCACCAGAGCACTCAGTGCTGGGTGAGGGAGGAGGGGAACACTGGGGCAGGAGTGTATGGCCAGCAGCTGCACCACACAGCACTACAAGGTGCCACGGGCAAGTCCTTGCAGATATGAAGATCAACATTTGTGAGCCAGAAAGACAGAGAAATATTAAGTAATCTTCAGGGGGAATGATTCTGCCTTGGCCAGACACACTTCAGGTGTTACCTGAATACCACTGCCCCGGGCTTCACATCATGGGTCCAAATCCCTTGTCTGTGGCAAACCTCCCTCATCTTCAGGCCTGTTTTCACAGCATTAATTTCACTCACTGTGATAACCAGAATTGCCAGAGAGTTGACAGATTCCAAGCACCTCATTTCTCTCCTTCAGAACCCACACATCTGCCTGCACGCTCAGATAACTGGGTATTTTTGTTTGCCACATGTGAGGCTCAGTCACTGGAGGCCACTACAAAGGTTAAGGTTCAATGTCAAAGGCCAAATCAAAAATAACAAGGTGAGTGAGCTGCCTCTGTGGCCACAGTCACACAGCCCCCCGTGCCACAGGGTGGGGTACCCCGATAAGGAGGGAACACCAACACATCTGTGCCCCTAAAACAGCCACCCAAAGGTGGGCTTGGTATGTGCACATTTCCTCAAGCCCTTTGAATTGATACCTGGCTGTATTTCACCACTTGGCTGGTGCCACGACATTCTACTTAGGACATGAGCTGTCCAAAAGCAAAGTGACTTGTTCTCATTAGAATCACAGAATTCCCTGAGCTGGAAGGGACCCACCAGGATCACCCAGCCCAGCCCCTGTCCCTGCACAGACCCCCAACAATCCCAGCCTGGGCATCCCTGGCAGCGCTGTCCAAAGGCTCCTGGAGCTCTGGCAGCCTCGGGGCCGTGCCCATTCCCTGGGGAGCCTGGGCAGTGCCAGCACCTCTGGGGGAAGAACCTTGCCCTGAGCTCCAGCCTGAGCCTGCCCTGGCCCAGCTCCAGCTCTTCCCTGGCTCCTGCCCTTGTCACAGAGAGCAGGGATTGGAGCTGCCTCTCTGCTTCACCTCCATAGAAAATGAACTTGGCCAAAACACAAATTTGCTCTTGCTGGGCCAGGGAATTGAAGCAACTCAATGAAGGTTCCAAGGTACCAGCACAGAGCAAAGAGGTGACCCATATGCCAGGACTGGGTGCAAGGGCATGAGAGAAAAGGGCAGGATTAAGCTTCCTCTTACAGCTGTGGTTCAGCTATTTGATCAGTGAGCACTTCCACTTGCTCCATTCTACCAGAACACACCTTTCCTTATCACACAGAATTCACAGTACTGACTGCACATCAGGTAGTGATACCTATCCTTCAGTGACCTGACAGGTGCTGGGGGTTTATATGCTCTGCCATACAGAAGACAAGACTCCAGCTGAAGGGAAACTCACACATCAGGCCCAGGACAAGATTTCTCAGCTTTCTGCTAATGGGGGGCCATGAGCTGATCAGCACCCCAAGGCCCTGGAGTGGAGTCACCAGCATTGCCAAAGGATGTCAATGCACAGGTGGCTGTCAGCACCATTCAGATTTGTTTTTCAAACAGTATGTCTTACAGAAACTTTAAAACAGTATCTGTAATTTTAGAACAGAATTTATCTTCATGATAGGCAGCCTTTCCAGGCAAACCACCTCCTCTGCTCCCAGAGCCTGCATTTCAGAAAGCACAGCACAGACAGGATCGTGCCATGTGGAAACACCAGCTCAGTGTTTGTTGAACACTTCAACAAGACTGAAGGAAACCTCAATGGAGAGAAACACCAGATGTGTCTGAGGGAAAGGGGAGAGTCAGATCAGGTCAGAGACACAGAGTCTGATCAGGACCCATGAGCAAAGGGACTGGTGTCTCTCTAGCCCCCAGGTACAGGGAACAAACAGTTTGAGGGCCAAGGAGCACCATTTGAGAACATCCACTAGAATAATCCCAGTCCTCAAAACTCTGGAATGTTCCCTGAAAACCTCTGGTTTGCTGAGGAGGAGGTTGGGATTTTGTTTTATGCTTATTTGCCTCTTGTTTTTGTCCTGGTAGATAACATTCATTTCCAGTAACTGTTGACCAAAGTGGAAAAGGAGGATTTAACAATAAAGTGCAAGAGTCCATCACAAGTAATAGCAACCCATGTGCTCTTATGAAACAATAACACACCAACATAAAATAAATCAGTGCCTTTTAATTTAACAATGTAAATTACCCTCCCACCTGCTGTGCCTCTCCATAAGGAGAAAAAGCTGGCTGTGTATTTACCAAGCTGTCTGTCCCAGTCCCACTCTGCACTGGCCTCCTGCCCTGGGGTTAGACTGTAGGACTCTGTCATCTCTTGCACTCGTATGACCTAAGAAAGGGAATGTGGCCTTTTTCCCACAAGCCCAGAGTGAGAACATCATAAAAGCTGAACTTTAGCCCCCTTTTTGGGCAGGCAGCACAATAGCAAGGAGGATGCTGTTACTCCCCAGAGGCTCTGCTGCTGAAAAACATCACCAAGCTCAAGTAAAAGGTCAGTAGTTAGGATTGCATCTCTTGTTTTCTTCAGTTTTCCTCCTCCGTCAAAGGCAGTTCAACATTCTTTGCACAGCCCCCCCCCTCCCTCCTTCTGAGAAATGCAGGAAGGAAGTGCTTGCAAAATAGTTTAATTTAAAAGAAGGCACAATCACACAAGCAAACCCTGCTGCAGCCTCTGAGCAGGACGTGTCCACTGCTCCCAGTGCAGCACAAACGAGTCCCTGCCCCGGCAGAGCCGTCCCTCCCTGCCCACACCCACGGGCAGGGCTGTGCTCCCAACACCTGGGCTGGAGAGTTGTGGCTGTGTGCTGCAGGCAGCCCCTGCTCCCCAGAGCACACAGCACACCTGCCCAGGGAGCCAGGGCTGTGCAGCAGGATGAGAAGAATGCAGGGAGCCCTGCAGCCTCCCAGGGCACTGCAGGGTACCATGCACAGAGGGGCATAACCGTGGTCCTGGGCTGCAGGACAGTGTCACCTCCTGTCTCTCTCATAACTAGTACTTGTTTGATTTCACAGGATGTCCTTCCACCAAGGCTTGTTACCTGAACCTTTCTAGGGCTTGGAAAGGTATTTGGGACAGTTGGATTTAACTTGACCCTTTTCTTCACTAGATTTATGTGAAAGAACCAGAGTGGGTGGAAGCAGCTGTTATACTCCATGCCTTTTTGCAAAGAAGAATGTAGAGACCAGCAGGCAATTCCTGGAAAACTCCTTCATTATCCATTAGTTTCTGCTGTATGACCACATATCCAATCTAAACATCATTCTTCCCAGGCACACGGTGTTTTTGCATCCCTGGGCAAACAGCACTTACCATCACAAGCCTATTTCTTTGTCTTTTCCAAGACTCTGGCAGTCCCAAGGACTTTCCTTGACCCATGAACCACAACAGCCACGTGTCAGGACAGGGTGGCAGTCCCTGCCTGCTCTCTCTTCTTTGAGAATTCCCAGTCCTCCCAGCCCAGTGTCCTGACACAACCCCCATGGTGCCCGCAGCCTCTCCCAGTGCCTGCAGTGGATCTGGTCCTGTTCCAGTGTCCCACGTTTCCCTCACTGCTCATGGGTTCATCTCCAGCTGGCATTCTTGGACTTCATGGGATACTGCCAACAAATCACAGTCCTGTCTCTTCTTTAACCCATTGCTGTCACAGTGCATAATCAGATTAATGAAATAACAACAAGATCGGTGCATGAAGGACCTGAGCAGAACCACACCCATGACCACTCCAGTGATGCCTGCTTCCAAACAGGATGCCCAGGATAAGCAAACACACAATCAATTATTTTCTAGAAGGAAATTTAAAAGTGCTGCATGCTGTTAACGTGAGCACTTTCCCATGTAGCTTCACAAAGGGGAAGACTGATGCTTTCCCAAACAGGGAAATGAAAGCACCAAATGCCATGAGCGGGTTGGGGACTGGGGGGCTGCAGAAGGACCTGAAACCAGGTTGCTAGTTTTGGCTATTTTGATTTAAAGCTGACAGCTTCAACTTCCAGCAGCACTGAGCATGGGGAAACCTGCTGTTCTCTAGCTCCTAGGCCAGATGGGTAAATTTTTTGGGGTTAATGTTTTCATAACCATGCAGCCAGGGCTGCTGTTTATTATCCATCTTATCCCCAGTAACCTCTCACCTTCTTTTCTTTGTCACTTGCTGTTGCTTATGTGTATTTCTGATAGATTTAAAACTCTGTTAGCACTGCAGAAATACCTTCAGCTTTTAAATGAGGGTTCGATAATCCTACATTCTTTAAAGACCTTAAATAAAAAAATTACTTCTCTCCTGCAGAGTGTTAAGGAGTTTACTGCCCACCCCGTGGGTGCTGCAAGCCCAGACAAAGGACAGTGAAAAATGTGAAACAAAGAAGGAATGAAAGAAGCCCAGAAAGACACATCTGGATGGGAAGAAGAGGCGCTCCTGCAGGTAGTCAGCACAGAGCCTGACTACTCCTTCAGTGAAAAAAAAATTCTAATATCTAATCTGAACCTCCCCTGTTGCAACTAAGGCCATTTCCCTTCCCCTGGCACAGGGCAAAAGAGATCAAACCACCATCTCACTACAACCTCCCTTCAGGTACTTGTAGGGAGAAATTCCCAGCTCAAGGTTTGTGAGGATACTAAAGCCATACCGAAAAACAGAAACCCAATAGTTGGTTTAAGGAATGGTTAAAAATGGGTTACAGAGCAAATAGATCTGAAAACTTGACCCAAATATTGTAATGCAGCATTTCAACAAAAGCAGTGATACAGGAAAAAAAGATCCCAGTTCAGTTCTGCGCTTCTTCTTGGAGAGAATCCTACTCAGCCAAGGTGATCCAGTCAAAGGTGAGGCCCCCACCTGGTTCCTCCTTCTTTAAGGCATCACAGATGGCTTTTCCTCAGCACTGCCCTGAAGAGCTGACAGAAAGCTCTTCCTCCACCCTAGCACCCACAGTGACCCACACATCACCCGGGGTGCTCTGCAGCCCAGAGCATCCCCAGCACCTCCTTGGCCCCAGGCCCCACCAGCTGCCAGCACAGCAGCTCCTCAGCCAACATCAGCCCTTTGCCCTTCCTCCCTTTCTAATCTGCTGGAGGCTTCTTTGAAGGGGAACTTTGATTAACTTTGATTATTGAGATACTTCATGATGAAGGGAATGGCAAAAGAGCAGTGCCTGCTGCCAGGCCCAGCCCCAGAGGAGGCTGGCTGGTGCTGGGCTCCAGGGCTGTGCTCCCAGGCCCTGCTCCCAGGCCCTGTTCCCGCTGTTTATCCCGGCTGGGTGTTTTCCCCTGGTGCTCCGCAATTGTTTGGCTGGGCTGGTGATGGATGGTGCAGAGCTGTGTCTGGAAATGCGCTCCCGAGCCGTCAGGAAGCTCGGGGGCCTTTGCCAGCACTTCCTTCCTGCACACAAGGGGAGGACAGAATGGGAAAAACCTTGGCTGTCTCTCACCCTGAGAAAAGGTCTCCCCTTCCAGCTGGATTACAGTAACAATATTTTAATCTTTCACAAGATTATAATATCCTTCCTCTCTAAGTATAGCTCCACTGGCAGCTCAGAGAATGAAATGAACCAACAATGTAAAACTCGATAGGTGGTGCTGGCAGCTGAACAAATGGAGGTCCAGATTGGAAGATCCCTATCTTCAGCCAGGATATAAACCACCAGTGATCACACCTGTCTAACCCAGGACTGGACTCCAAGAGCAGCCAGGACTAAGCACTTCAGCAGAAGGTGTAAAATGTACCTAAGTGATACATTGAAAATGTGTCCCTCTGGACAGATTTGTTCCTGTGCCTGTTTTAGAGAATGGACCTAAACTCAAACCACAACACCTATTACACCTACAAAAAATAAGGCTGCAATGAGCAATCTATGAATATTCGGACCAGACATTTCTCACAAGCACCCAGGATGTGTTATAGAGACTTGAATGTCTTTTCCCCCAAACCCAGCCTCTAGGTTCTTCTGTGGATGATTCATGAATCTCAATGACATCCTGATGTGTCATCATCACCTGTTCACAGTGATAAAAGTATGTGCTGAGTATTAGTGAATAGATACTCCATACTACCACAGGAATTCTTCAAAAATTTTCCATTCTTGAGCCCCAGGTTCAAACCCAAGGACAATGGTGAAGGCTTTAGTGTAGGTAGGTGTTCAGAACCCCAAATTGCTCTGCCTCAGCCATATGGTCTGGGACAGCCAGAGCAGGGCACCTGGGTGGTGGCCCTGAGGACCCTTCTATCTGCTGGCCCAACGAGGAGAGATCCCAGCAATCCCCTCATTTGTCTGGGCAAGTTTGCCCAAGTGAGTCTGTAAAAAGGAGGAAGAAATTCTCAGGACTCTTGAAAACAAAAGAAAACTCTACAAACCTGTGAGCAGACAGCTCTCCTAACAGCTTCTATTTCTGCCAAAGGCCTCAGACAAAAAGACCTCACCCATGAACAAAGGGTGGGGAACAATGGGAACTGTCAAAAAATAGTCCTCACGTCAGAGCTAAGAATGCCCCCCTGACACTTCCAAAAAAGCCCAGGCTGAGCAGAGCCTGGGACAGCCCCTGGCATCCTCCTCTCCCAGCACAAACTGCCAGCAGCACTCAGTGAGGCTGAGCTCCCACGGCCAAAGATGGGGATGGAAGAAGAGAGCAAATTTATGGCAGGTCTGAGCCAGAAGTAACAAATTCCTGTCCGTCCAATGTCTCCAGCAGGGACCCTGACCCTTGGACTTAATGGGACATACCTGATAATGGTGTGTGCACACCTTCCCTTACTGCAAAGGATAACCAATTACCAAAGCAATTAATGAGAAAACTAGTTATGGAAAATAGCAGAATGACTTGTCTAACACAGTAGTAAAACCCCTCTATTCTTCTCCACTGGTGAGAACTCATAAAAACTTGCTAGAAAAATTTTCAACCTGGACTAGAATTCTAAGAATGCTGATATCCAGATGTGGACAGGAAACATCAAAGATCCAATAATCTTTATGGCATGCAATTTAGCGTTGATTCATGTTTTGCTTTATTTGTGACTCAGCATTCTACTCCAATAGCAGTAAGAAAATAAATGGAAAGCAAAAAATGCTGAATGAAAACTCACCCGTGGGCTGATCACTTGAGTAACTGTCCTGATTCATCCTCCCAAAGGTGGCACCAGATCAGGATGCTGAGGTTGGAGGTCTAAGCTCAGAGATGCAGCCCAAGTTCTTGCTTCTGGAAAGAAAATGTAGAGTTACTGTCAAACTGCAGGAACTTCACCCTGTGTGAGAAAGGGAATATTTTGTGTGTGGAATTAGCAGGATTTAGCAGGAGAGTGGAGAACTACATTCATGTGCAACTTGGGATGTAGGAGCCATAGGACACATGCCTGAAGATCAGAGAATGCACTGGGAAACTGAATCGAGTCAACCAAGAAGCACTGGAAAGTGGCATCTGGGTGCCCATGGAAGGTAAAACAAAATGTAATTAAAACCACAGCTGGGTTCCTGGAATAGGCTGAGTGCCAGATTTGAACAGCACAAACAGGAGTCCCTAATGCTCTTCACTTGAGTAGCCAAACAAAACTTCTGCACGGGGTGAAGAGTTGGACTCGATGATCCTGAGGTCCTTTCCAACTCAGCAGATTTTATGATTCTGTGCAAACCCCAGACCTAACCTAACCCCAATGTGGACAAACAGGCCATGTGAAAGCGTGTTTTTGCCACAGCTACACAGCTCCTCCTCTTTGTTTGCTTGCCCTTCCACTGATCATCACATCTTGACTGTGGTAGAGTTGGGAACAGAACCCATGTCTCCCAAATCCCAGTCCACTGCCTTAACCACCACATCCTTCCTGCTGAATCACACTGAAGGATTGTTTATCAGGAAGGAAATTCCCCCTCGAGAGCACTCACTCTGAGTGTGCTGGTGGAACACAAATGCTTAGAAAAACACAAACAGAGAGGCAATAACAACAAGTGATTGAAGTCCCTGTACTGGCTGGAGGCACAGCAGCACCTTGGTTTTCTTGTGGAGCTGTGGAAGCGAGGCCCCACAGAGCAGGACAGGACACAGAACAAGCAGTGCATCCAGATGGCCTCCCAGGAACAGACTGTCCACAGATGAACTGTGACTCTGAAAGTCCCCCACACACACATTTAGCAGGAGGTGTATGCTGCTCAGGGTCATTCAAAAGGTTTGGATTCTCAGCAGGCCCTTGGGAGGGTCACCTTTGGGAGCAAAGCTGCCAAGTGCAAGCAGCTGTGGATGTGATCGAGAGGGTCAGAATTAACCTCAACATGTTGTGCAAGCAAATGGCCCTTGCCTTAAAGTGTTTAGCTCTAAAATAAAATTTAAAAACCCCAAAACAAAACAGGGTATGTATGAAGGGAAGATACCAAAAATGGAACAAATATGTTTTAGCCTAAACGCACTTTACCCCATTGGTCTCCTAGAAAACAAAAAAGGGCTGTAATTCATCTATGATCTGTCGAAAAACACAAACCCACTGAAATGGCAGATTCATGGTCCAGGACTCTGAAGAATTTGGCTCTGCTCAGCAGTTGGGCAATTGGAAGAATTTCCCCATTCATAAGCAATGGCTTTCCAGGTTGTGTCCCATGGGACCCCACCACAGTAACCAAACACAGGCTTGGGCAGATGGCAGAGCTTGGACTGAATCTCAGGACACCCCATTTAAATGTCATTGTATGGGAATTCCAGCAGAACCTGAGGACTCCTGGGGGACAGGGAACCAAAGCCTTTCTCTCAGTGGCATCCTGGGGTCACACCAGATCTAGAGCAGCTCTAACAAGCATTGAGATGGGGATTCTACTACAGCAGAAGTTTCTCACCAGAAGACACTTTGAGGCACTTCAATTCCTTCGAACAGTAAAAAAAGTCACAGTTTCTCCTCAGGGCTTCTTCTGACCTTGACATGATCTGAAATCCCTCAAGCCATGCTTTTTGACATCATATGAGAGTAATTCAGGAATTAACATGAAATGTAATTCCATTGTTCTCCATTCAAAAGGCTATTCTCTCACTCCTTGCCTGCTATTTTTGGGGTCAGGATCCAGTTTGTAGCTTTTTTCCACTAGGTCTAAATCAAGTGTGTCCAGAGGGAGAAGACAACTGCAATGTGCTCAGTCCTGCAGGATGCTGTGACCAGTGTGCAGAGGTGGGTGATGGCCCACAGGAAGGCAACTGCTGTATGGGTGTCTCCTGCTTGGTTCAAAGAATTCCCTGTATGGACACCCAGCATGGAGCAGCCAAAGGAAAAGGCTTCTGCAAAGAGCTGCCAAACTGCTTCTCCAAGGACTGCTGGCTTTTCTCCAGAGCAGGTGTGGTCACTGTCGAGCTCTCAGTTTGGGGCTGGTGCCATGCAGGACTATTTTACTTTATATTCCAGCCAAATGAGCTAAGGGTGCACAGCCTGATTAACACAGTGCTGAGGTAGGAGGGATGGATGATGGATGGAGGGATGGATGATGAATGGATGATGGATGGATGGATGGATGATGGATGGATGGATGATGGATGGAGGGATGGATGGATGGATGGATGGATGGATGGATGATGGATGGATGATGAATAGATGGATGGAGGGAGGGAGGGAAGGATGGATGGATGGACGGATGGAGGATGGATGGACAGATGGATGGACAGGGTCTGACACCTGCCCTGCCTGCAGCTCACACCTGCCCAGGGTGAAAGCAACCCTCAGGTAAATGAGGATGGTGTGAACAGAGCTCCCATTCTGCTTCCTCAGTAACAGCTGAGGCCACAGCCTCAGCCACCGCCAGACAGGGGACTGGGGGCTACTGGTTTCCTTCTGAGTGATTTCAGTTCACTCAGCTGGGCTAGAGTGCTCCTGACCCATTCTGGGAAAAGCTGGAAGTCTCCCTCCTGACAGTCTGTTAACTCTCTATGGGATCAGCTCTGGGTTGGTATCTCAAGCTCTGCCTGAACTGGTGCTTCCCTTAATGCTCAGAAATGTGGTGAAGCGACTGTATAAAAAAATCCTATCTCTCAGAAAATGTCCCTCCCAAAAAAAGGAGGTTTCTATTCCTTTTACATTGCCTGGGTATGGAAAAGATTTAAAACTGTGAAGCAAGAGTAACTTAAATCTTTAGAAACAAGAAAACAAACACTACAAAGCAGTTCTTATTTGTAGGCCTCTCCATGCAGGGATTTTGAAGCCTATTTCACATTTTTACAATCTTCTTTTTATTGCTTTGGTGTTACACAACATACAGCAAAAGATATTACAGAAGCACAGAATCCCCTGAGCTGGAAGGACCCACCAGGATCACCCAGCCCAGCCCCTGTCCCTGCCCAGACCCCCACCAATCCCACCCTGGGCATCCCTGGCAGCGCTGTCCACAGGCTCCTGGAGCTCTGGCAGCCTCGGGGCCGTGCCCATTCCCTGGGGACCCTGGGCAGTGCCAGCACCTCTGGGGGAAGAACCTTGCCCTGAGCTCCAGCCTGAGCCTGCCCTGACACAGCTCCAGCTGGTCCCTGGGTTCTGTCCCTGTCACAGAGAGCAGGGATTGGAGCTGCCCTTGGGAGGAAGCAGCATACTGCTCTGATGTCTCCAGTGTCATGGACCCCTCCCCAGAAAAAACATGCCTTAGGAGATGGGTGAAGGAGCTGTACTCCTAGGAGTGCCTGCAAAAGCATCCTCTGAAGACCATGGTTGCATTTTTTATTGGCTTTTACAGACTTTGGATTCTGTACTCAAACCCAGTTTAGCTTCAATTTAGCTCCCATCCGCTACAAACCCAGCACTTCATTCTTCACAATGCCCCAGCTAAGATACACCAGTAAAAATCTCTGCTTAAATTCTGGCATCTCAGGCTGCAGTGTGTCACAAATGATTTGCCTCCTGAGCTCTTTCACAAGCTATGTTTGTAGCTTATGTTCTTTCAAAGTGGGCAGAAGTGATAAAGAGGCTGCAGTCTCTCTGCACCTCAGGTTGAAATGCAAATTGCAGTTCCACCTATTTTTACAGACTTCCCTTTATCACATACATCTTTTAACTACTCAGAAATAGAAACTTCATTTTGCTGTGATACAGATATTAAAAAAACCAAACACTGACACAAGCAAAAAATAAAAAAGAAAATTCAAACCAGCAGCGTTCAGCCAGTGCCTGCCATGACTCTGGGCCTGTGTGAAGAAACCCAGGCTACCTCCCCGCCCCTCCAGAGCCCTGAAAGCAGCAGGGTTCCACGAGCTCCCATCTGGACAGGGCTGCTCAGCACCACCAGGACCACTGGCACAGAAGAAAGGGGTCAGGACACAACCCTGCCTCCTGTATCAATTCATTTGATTGGAGCTTATTCTAAGGAGATCACTTAACTTGAATGGAATTTTTATTAAATGATTCTTGACTTTTGATAATTTATGTGAGTAATTTAATAATTTCCCACCATTTGTGCCATAATAAGATTCATTGTAAGCACTAAGGGCTCAAAGCAGAACACTCATGGCAGAAGCCAGCAGAGCCATGCTGCTCCAGAGAACACCCTCTGCCTCATTAGCTGGGACATTAAAACTGGAAAGCAGCTGACAAAACATCAACAGATGTCTGTCAAAGTCTGTTGGATTTTCAATGCCGTCCCCTCAGCATGGTGAAGCCTGCCAGCTTGACAGGAATGTATTTTTCATGGAAGTTCCTGTCCAAGTTCCTAACATCAATAAGCAAATTGTTGTGACCCCAAGGGCATAAGTACAACCTGAACCCCTGGAGGAAGCCCTGGATACCAGAGAATGTATCTCCCTGCATGCCTGCAGAGTTCCACGACCCAGCTCTCCCTGCTCACTTCACTCTTCTTACCCATCAATCACCTCCAGCCACTTTGAAAGTGAACCCCGGACACAACGAGCACACCCGGAGTGGCTCCGGGCAGCGCTGCCCAGGCCGTGCTGCCGCTGGGGTGGCTCTGGCCGTGCCGCAGCCCCGCAGGCTCGGCGGGCTCGG
>WEIU01005335.1:19079-71578 GCA_013389925.1 Aegithalos caudatus | reverse complement strand
CTCTCCCCGTGTTCTCCCCGGTGCTCTCCCCGGTGCGCTCTCCGGTGCGCTCTCCGGTACTCTCCCCGTGTTCTCCCCGGTGCGCTCCCCGGTACTCTCCCCGTGTTCTCCCCGGTGCTCTCCCCGTGTTCTCCCCGGTGCTCTCCCCGGTGCGCTCTCCGGTGCGCTCTCCGGTACTCTCCCCGTGTTCTCCCCGGTGCGCTCCCCGGTACTCTCCCCGTGTTCTCCCCGGTGCTCTCCCCGTGTTCTCCCCGGTGCTCTCCCCGGTGCGCTCTCCGGTGCGCTCTCCGGTACTCTCCCCGTGTTCTCCCCGGTGCGCTCCCCGGTACTCTCCCCGTGTTCTCCCCGGTGCTCTCCCCGGTGCGCTCTCCGGTGCGCTCTCCGGTGCGCTCCCCGGTGCGCTCCGTGCGCGGAGCAGCCGCGGGGCTCTGGCACCCTCTGCTGACAAAGCCGCGCGGGGCCGGGCTCCCTTTGCTGCCTGAATACCCCGGAATTACCGTGTTCTATCTGTTCGCCCAGATATTTCTGTAAAATCACACCTGATCACAGCAGGCTCCTCCGCCCCGGGTTTGCTCTGGGAACCGCGGCACAGCCCGCACAGGCGCGTGCCTTGCTCAGGGGTCACCTAAAACCCCCCGGGTTACCTAAACCCCCTGGGATTTATCGTCCTTTCCACCTCCCAGCACCACCCAGCTCCCTGCAGGCAGCATGGATCCTCTCCCTTACTTCTGAAAGGTTTGTACCTGGGAGGGGACCCCGCAGCCACCTGAGGGAATCATCCCTGGGAGGGAACTGTCTGAACCCTTCCAGTCGCACCCTTCTGATCCAAGACTCCCTCAGCACTGTGTGCCACGCGAATCATCACACGGCCGCTGTGACCTTTCCCTCTCCCTGCGCAGGCACAGGAGCCGGGGCAGAGAAAGCCAGAGCTCCACCAGGGCAACCCGGCACCGAGGAAGGACAGGGAGGTGACTACACACGGCTTGCTCACGTGCCCGACTGTCCAAGCCCCCGACTGTCACACAGAGACACCCCAAGGTGCTGACTGTCACCAGGGACACCCACCCTGCTGAAGCAAGGCACAGCGTCCTGACCCTGCTGTGTTGCACGGGAAGGCTCCCGGGGAATAAGGAACACCAAAATTCTGTGTACAGGCAACAGTGAAATAGAAACCTGATAGTTTGGGATGTGTTAACTTCAGAGGTTGGTTTTCTGTCTTGACATTGTCTGCATTTTTCTGATTCTTGCTTCTTCTGCAGTGGTGTGAAGGGAAGGCTGTGAGGAGGTGACAGCACACCCTGGGTAAGGCACAGAGAGCTCACAGGCTGAACAGACTGGCACTTTCTAGTGCTATTTGAAATCCATGCAGGCCATACTTAACCTACCAAAGGGTCTGCACTTCAGGAGAAAAAATCTCAAAGGATCATTTCACCTTCAAACCAGCACCTTAAACAAAAATTAAGAAAAACCCAAAAAACAAAACCAAGGAACAACTTTGGAAATAGGCAATGCAGGACTTCCACCAGAATCAAAGTGTAAACAAAAAAATTCTCAACAAACAGAAAAATAGCTTAGTTGAAGACATTTTAGGAATTTCATTTCAATTTTTGGCTACTATTGAATACCACTATAATATAGAAAAATTTGGAAAACTTTAAAATGTCAGGGGACTAAATAAACAAGGTGATTGTAACAGTAATAAGTAAATCCTTCTTAGGAGGAGATCCAGCAGTTACTTTAAATGCTGACAAGTCAGTCTCTCTTGAGCTCTCTCACATTAGAAGAGCTTATTTGGCTTGCTTTTTCCCCGTCTTAGAACAGCTTTGTTAACACTGTGAGCACAACCCCACTGGGGACTCAATGTAGGACTTCAGCACTTCCCAAACAGAGCCAGGGCTGCGTCAGTGTGAGTTCTTCAGACACTCTGACTGCTTCCCAGCTCTTGGATTTCAAGTTCAGGCAGCAGTGTTAAGCCAGTATTACCAACATCTGGCCAGTGCTCTCTGATGGAGTGTTTGAACGTTCCTTCCTAGATCGCTGAGGAAGCTTTATTATCTCTCATAAGCATATTCCCTTTTTTATTGTTGTTTTTTTGTTAAAGCATGAAGCATCCTCCAGAGTCTGACACTTCTAAAAGGCTTGGCTGGACAGGCTCTGGCAGCAGCGGCCATGGCAGCTGCAGCCCTCATGTTGCCAGATGTTTGTTCTACCTTGTCCTGCTAGGACAGCACTGCTGGCTGGGTGCCTGCCTGCCCAAGGCCTCAGCTCACAGTTCTGGCACATTAAGGAGAACAGTGGGTGAAAGGATTTGTATAAAACCACTGCACTCTGGCTAACACACAGCGAGGCACAAATGCCTGAGTGCAGCTGCTGGGCAGGGTCAGAGCACTGAGCTCACCTCTGGAGGAATCCCACAGCTTGGGGGTTGTCCCCAGGGATCACCCAGAGACACTCTGCAGTCACATCCCCACTGCAGAGTTTTGGGGGTACAGCTGTGTTGGTAAAAGTGCAGTAAATGCAGATCACCTCTTGACTGACCCATGCTCCACCAAATTCCCAGCTGAAACAGAAAGAATTTAATGAATCATGGCGTTTACAGAAGAAGGGACGGAAGAAGGTTTGTCTTTGATTAAAGTACCTTTTTCCCCCCTTCTTCTTCTCCTCCTCCTTTTTATTTATTTTTAATAGTGTTGAAGCTTTCCTTCTCCCCAGGGATTTGCTTGAATACCTCCAGATGTAGATGTAACACTAAACAAAAAGCTTTTATAGGATGGATGAGTAATTTTCAAAATCTGCTCATTTTTCTCCATCTTGATCTGCTTCTCTTCCTGATCTCCCTTTCCATTTACTCACAGGAGCTGAAGCTCCACTGTGTGGATTTCTCCTTGATCACTTTCACTCCAGACCATGTCTAACCATGAATCAAAGCAGAATAATCCAAGGATTTCCTCTCAAATCACCATTTCCTCTGTTTTCCCTGTTACTAGCAAATCCCTCAGATCCCAACTGTCTGCAGCTCCTCATCTTCCGGCCGGGAGTTCCTCGGCAGCCGGAGCGGAGCCAGCGGCCCTGCAGCCTGCACAGGTCCCAGGCCACCCTCAGGGCCATGGGCAGCTCCTTTACTTCTCCCAGAGACACTGCTACTACTCCTTGGAAACCGTGCCAGGATTCAGAAGATCCACAAGCTATTGGCATTTTCATTTCCTTCCAAGGTTCTTGTCATGTTTAACTCAGACCTCCTTCTGAGTTTTTTCTCCCAGAGATCTGATATACTGGGTCAACAACAAGGAGCCACTTGTTTTACTAAGTTTTGCCTCTTATTTAATTTCTGTTTGCCTTTTGCCCACATCATTGCCCATGAGTCCTCCCCTGTCCTGCAGTGAGTATCCTTGTTGTTGATGGCAGCAAGGAGAGGAACACTGGAAGATGGGGAGGGTGGAGAGGCAAGAGCTGCAGCACAGATGAGCTACAACATCTGGCAATGGCTGAACAGCTGGAGGAGACAGTGGCTTTGTTGTGGCTGAAGATCCTGACTGCTACTTGGAATATAAATTAAGGGATGACTGATTGCTGGTCTGAGACTTTGACCAGTAGCTCTCGTTACAAGATCACGCCTTACAATGCACTGGTGGCTTTGCTTCCCCACCCTCTGGAAAGAACTCTGTCCTGAGCAATCCCACCCACTAGCACCTGAGGGAGGGACTGACACCCCTGCGTTGTCCCTGTTCCCTCTTGTTCTTCCTGAAAAAGTTTCATTTCACTGTCATCACCAGATGACCTCAAGGTCAATTAAGGCCACTTATCAAATTCAATTAAGACTTTACCAAGCACAAAGCCGGTACCTGCACCACACTCTCCTTGTAGACTTCCTCATACTCACACCCACAGCAAGAGAAACAGCATTCTGCTGGAATGCAGGAACAGTGTCCAATGCCACAGGGTCAGGACAAAGCCAAGTCACATTATTCACCACACACTATGCACTGATGTTTTATCTCTTCCCAAGCCATGTCACTGTTATCTCCACCATGCCTGATAATAAATTACTTTCAAAACTCCTTCATGGGTAGTTCTTCCTCATGCTTTACATCCTGAAGAAGCTTAGAGACCTTCTAAGCACAGATCTAGAGATCTTCTCTAAGATTTTTCAGGAAGTAGAGAGGTAGGGAAGCAGGTTCTGAATGCAGTGATTAAGCCACCAGTGGGATTAACAAGCTCACCTTTGGTGGCATAAATGGCTTTTACAAGGGATGTTGGTTTGTAATCAAGTTTGTAGAAGATGATACTGTAAATAAGGAGATTCTTGAAGTTGCAGTTTTGTTCTCTTGGCAGCACTCCTGGAAGGGGAGTACAGAGAAACCACTCCTGAAACTCCTGGGTAGGGAGCCACGTTTTTCCAAATGTCTGGAAGATGGGTCTCCAGCAGCCTCCTCCTTGCCCTTGGGTTCTCCTTACAATGCACAAGCAAAGGCTTTACCCTGCAGCCTCCTCCTGCCTCACCCCCAACACTTGGGTCAGACTGGGGAACAGAGCTCTCCAGTTCAAAGGCTCAGGTTAATTTTCACAAGTGTTTTGAGCAGCAACGTGCACAGCCACTGTGAAACATCTGCTCAGATCAGGAGATCTCAGCAGCTACAGACGTCTCCACCACTGTCTTCAGAAGCTGAGAAAAAGGCAGCCTTGCCCAGCTTTTGGACTGTTCCACATCCACAAACATTACTTACCTGAAAGGCAGGTGTTTTCTCAATATGATTTATTAGCTGTAGTTAGAGTTGCAATCATCATGCTCTATTTTTTCAGAAAGTACTACAGTTTATGCATAGTTTTAACCACCTTTTGAAAAACCTTTAAGTAGTGACGAATCGACCCATAAAATAATACAAATGTCAGAATCAACATATTATTCTCCTTTAGGCATGGGCAGGGATATCTGATTTTTGGCTGCTAAATGATTTGGCATCTGAACAACTGGCAACAAAAAACAAAAACAATTTTTCAAAGCGAAACAACAAAACTGTGGGCAACTGCTGGCAAGACTGGGATTCCTCCCCTTTGCATTTGGATGTGAAATGCCATGTCTGCTCTGGGATTCTCTAATCTAATTCACTTGTTCACAGCACAGCAAGTCAGCTCCATCAAGATCATTTGTGTCTGCACTCCTCTGCCACAAAACCATGAGCACCTCTGCTGTAAAGCACAAAGAACACACAAGTCCTCACTTGATCAAAGGAACCACTGGAGAGAGATTTCACCCTGTGGTTCTCTCCTGCCTCACTCCCCACTGGAGTCTGCAGATGTCTACCAGAAACTGCAGGGGCTGAAAAGCAAATCAAAGGGAGCCCTGGTGTCTCCTCTGGTATCACCAGCCCAGCCAGCCCCACTGCTGGGGTGATCCTGGGTGACACCTGCTGGTGGCAGGCTCTGAAGGACCAGATACCAAGTGCTGTTATCAGCACATCTCAGCTGAGCGAGAGATCAGCTCCTCGGGTTCCTCCCTAAGCCCCCAGCAGGCTGCACGGTGCACAGGTCATCCAAAGGATGTGATGGCAGCAGTGCTGGGTGTTCTGGCTGAAGCCACAACACAGGGGTGTCCTGCTGCATCTCCTTGGCTCCCCACTGCTCCCACTGCATCCCTTTTACATGCTGTCATGGAGCTTTAACACCTGTATGAACGTGAGCAGCAGAGCAGTGTCCCTGCCAGAGATGCAGCACTGGCCAGGGTAGGAAGCCCCAGCACAGCTCTCCCTGCATGATGAAGAGAGATCCCAGAAAAAGGGCAAGAAACAGGAAAGGCACAAGCTGAAAAGATCCAGCACTGCTGCTTGTCACTGTCCCACATGTTCCTCATCTTGTTTAAGGTCACTTTGGATTCAGTGATGACCTGACTGCATCTCTGCAGGGGATCCCTTCTCCAAGCTCTGTATAACCCTGGCCTGCTACGGTCCCTTTTCAGGGACTTCTCTCAGGCTAACAATGGAAATAAAGTGCAGGAAAATTGTTATTTAAACTTAGTTTTGGAGAGGAAATTTCTCACAGCCTGATGACAATTAAGGAAAACATTATTTGATGGCTGAGGAAGCCACTGACTTGGTTCTCAAATAGGGCTGGATTAGGAAGAACTGCAATGTCCCCCATTCTGTGCAGGTAATCCTGGTTGGACAAGCACATTTCTCACCATGCCCCTCAGCTTCTCCAAAGCCTCTGGGACACAAAGAGGAAATTAGAGGAGACATGCTGAAAATGGGAAATTGCAACCTCTTAAAAATTATTAATCACTCAAAATGGTAAAACAATACCCTTTGTCAAAGTGTGGGTGGTGAAGTTGGCACAGCTCCTACCAAACAGGTACTTGATCTTTGCTGGTACAACAGCAAGAGCAGCATCCTGTGCTGATGAGACACTCGACCTGAATTTCTTTCAAGGTGCTTTTGCCACCATTTTTGGCTTAAGTTTGTGGAAAACAGGAAGAGAGAAGCAGTCTGGGGCAGCAGTCACCTGAATCAGAGACACCACAGGGGTGCAGCAAGAGGAAAGCTGCTCATTGACAGAAATTGAAGGCTGTTTGTATGTAGTGGGAGGAAGAATGCCTTATAGAATGATGTGCATCACCCTAGGAAGCTGTAATAGGAATAGAGAATCATGGAATGGCTTGGTTGGAAAAGACCCTAAAGCTCATCTCTTTCCAGCCCTGCCATGGGCAGGGAAACCTTCCACTGTCCCAGGTTGTTCCAAGCCCCGTCTTGCCTGGCCTGGAACACTTGCAGACATGGGGAGCCTACAGCCTCTCTGGGCAACAAGTAAGGCACAAACCCAGGACTCCAGAAACTTCCATGAGATTTGCAAGCAGCAGGGGTCAGCTGTGAAGTCCTTGCTCAGCTCCCCTGGGGCACTCTAAGCCCCACACTGACGGGTAAAGAACGAGCAGAAAGAGGCCCAAGAGCAGCATCTGTGCCCTGATAACATCTTCACAGTTCCAGGCTGCAGCTATGCCTGTACTCTTCAATTAACCAGGAGAAAGGTTTATTTTATACAGATTATTTTATTGAGAGTTGGGACACAATTGCAGCCCTCTAAGACAGGAGCACTAAGAACACTAAAAGAACAAATGCTGCTGTCTCAGAGGGAGGAATTCTGCCTCAGCTTCCCTCAGCTCCATCACTGTCCCTGCTGCTGGGAATGCCAAGGGCATTGCTGTCCCTGCCTGGAGCAGGCAGGATGCTGACACATGGCACAGCCTCCCCACTCTGCCCCACTCAGCACACAAAGAGGAAGGTGGTGATGGCCAGATCAGTAACTGGAAGCCACAATGACAGTCTGTCCCCAGTGCTGGACAGTTAATCCTGATGCACAACCCCCCTGTGAATTTAAAACACTTCCTCCAGTCCCTCTCTGGCTGTAGTCAAACAGCTTATGATACACGCTCTGATTGAGCAGCAGGGGTTCTGCTGGGGCCACAGAACACTCCAAAGCATGAAAACTCTCCAAGAATAAAAACAACAGGAGGCTTAAACCTTAAAAATTATACAGACACTGGCTTCTAATGTTGACTTGAAAGTAAGATACAGTAACAGAACATTTTAGGTATATTTCATTTTTAAAACTGCATTTTCTACAACGTTGTTTCTTATTACCCAGAATGTCTTGTGTGTAATTATTTGTGAGTATTATGGTACACAGGCAGATGCCAATTTAAACCCAAGAAACCACTGCAAGTTCAGCAGGATGCTGAACATAAATATTTCATGGCTGAACTGGAATACTTTCTGAAGTACTGAATATTGATTTAAATTCTGTACACTCCTTGCTTATGAGGAGTTACACAGATGAGAATCAATGCTAACACCAACATTGCAGTGTACTAGTTAAATCCACTCTCTACTCATTACTTCTGTATTTCAAATTGGATTTTATAGTCAAATTCAGAAGCCAGGTGAAGCCAGTGTAACACTGTACCCACAGCCACTGCACACACTTGGAATTCCAGTCCTTCACACCCATTTGCTTATGCTTAATTAATTACCTCGTTACACAGATTCTCATTCTGATTCAGTTCAGAGTCTGTGGAATTTAACTGCTTGTCACAGATTAAAAATTAAGAAGAAAGGAGCAAGGGAAAAGCTGTAACAGTTAAGAGGACTAGTAATACCAGGACACACATGAAAAAGTAAGTGCTTCCAAGTATAACTCACACAGCCTCCCTCTTTCTGAATGCTCAGAACTAGTTCACAGGCAGCTAAATTATAATTCTGCTTCTCAGATAACAGAAAGTCAATTTAATATGCTCAAAGTGAGCAGCTCTGAGACTTGGAACAGAGCTCTGGAGACTCCGGTGCTCCTCGGGAGAAAGGAAAAGCCCGGGGCTCGCAGGGAGGACGTGCCTGCCGTACTAAAAGGCAGATGCCTTCAGAGCACTGCATGTTCAGTCATCTCTTTATCAAACCCTTAACTAATTAAACAATCCTCTTGTCAAAGAGGACAGTCATTGTTTGTGTGACCGATGCCCTGTAAACATAATGGGATAATCTGCCTTTCTCCTTTTCTCTCCCTCAATTCTTCCAAACAGCTGGGGGATGCGCTGCCCGCTCGCTGGGAAGCCTGGGCTCATCTGTCGCTCCCCCTGCTCGCGGCCGCACGCAGCATCAGAAGCCAAGCTCAGGACAATGACGCCTCAGACACCCCCACAATCCATCTGATCCTGGGCCACTGGAGAGTCCCTGGCCGCGGCAGGGCCGGGCAAACAATCGGGGTGGGGGAAAGGAAGGGATTCCTGGATGGAACCGACAGTTAAAGCTGTATTGATCCACAACGGCAAATGATGCTCCAGCAAAAGCATTTCCAGAGCCTTCCTTTGACTTGGTCCTGGGGAAGAAAGAGTCTGCAAACACCAAAGCTTTGGTCAGATGGCACCAGGCTTGCTTTCACATCTGCACAGTACAGCAGCAAAAGCTGTTCTTCAGCTGCTGGAAGCTCAGCAAGTCCCACGTTAGGAGATTGCTCCAGCCCCGGGTACCGGAGGGAACAGCTCAGCTCACAGCAACCCCATCTGTGAATGGGTCATGACCAACAGAGGGGCAGCTATTTTCTCATGTGAAACGAGGACAGCATTTCTGTAGGTTGCAAAATTCAAAGGTTTGCCCCTCTCTGTATTCCTGATGTGGGGGATGGCTTCCCCACAGCCCACTTCACTTGCCCTTGTCAGAAGAGATGCACAGCTCTGTCACCCCAGGGATAACCAGGACAAAAACCATTCCCTGTCCCAGCCCTCCTTCATCAAAGTGTCTATTTTCCTACTTAGACCACAGCAGCAGTCTCTACTGGTTTACTGTAAGAAATTGAAACTACCCAGTACTTGAATTTTTGAATTAAAATTCAGTACCTGAAACTGAAATTAATCACAATTACAAGGTGCAGATTTCATCGGGCTGTCATTCCCAGGAGTGAAGCAGAAAGCAGCTGGGTAGGCAGCTCTTCTCTCCCAGGTGAGGATCCCCAAGCCCTGGGGACACAGGCTGGGACAGTCTGTCACTCCCCTGCAGTGTGCTTTGGTGGCAAAGTCCACACACAGCTCTACTGACCAGAACTGGTGACCACAGTGTCATTGATCTCAGGCCATTCACTCATACGTGCTGGTTTGGCCAAGAAGGGAACGTGGTGTTTCTGTGAGGGGTGAAGAGGAGGAGGAAGGGAAGGCTGAATAATATCCAAATGTGAACACCCTTCAGTGCCCATCAAATGTGTGAAGTGGTCAAGGGCCTGGAGCTCCAGGAACGTTTGGACAATGTTCTGAGGGATGCACAGGGTGGGACTGTTGGGGTGTCTGTGCAGGGGCAGGAGTTGGACTTGATGATCTCAGTGGTCCCTTCCAGCTCAGGGTGATTCTAACAGAAAGCTTGAGGTCCTTCACAGTCAAATCCATCCTTGGCTGTATTGTTCGAATTCCCAAATTCCCCAAACCTCCACTGACTCCCTGGACAGTGCCTGACAGTGCCATTTCAGCAGTGAATGGGGAGGACAAAGGGCTTAGCACAAGGACAACTCCGATCTTCTCCTGACGCAACATTCCCCCTCACAGCCCAGCTCTGGGGAAAAATCTCCTTCCTTGCTTCTCCACAGAACACTTCAGACAGGGTCCAAGGGCAACCTAGAGCCCCACTCCTGGCTAAAGGCAGAGTGAAACACCCCCACCCCATCACAGATCCACAAGGACAGAGCAGAGTGACAAACTTCATCCACGTGCACACCCTTCTGAGGAACTCAGGGACGTGTTCAGGTGTCCTATCCTCCCTCAGCACTACCTTGGACAAGCTGCCAGTTGACTTGAAATTCCTCCAGAGGAGACACAACAGTGGTGTGCCCTATGCTCAGGAGGGAATGAAACCCAGGAGACAGCACGTACAATGCAAAGTCTCTCTTTCTGCACCTCATCTAGGCCACAGCAGGGAAAAAAAAATAATGCAAAACTGCTCTATTTTTAACCTACCACCAAGAGAGACTTCACAGAGCCATGTTCAAATCTGAACAAGTTCCTCATCTCAATCCAAGTTAAACTCAGCAAGCATAAAGCAAACATCCCAAATGGAATATATCAAAGCCAAAGTGATGTTATCCTAGCAAAATTGCAACATTTTCCATATCTGTAACTAAAAAAAAATAGCAATATCAGCCTTAAGGCTCTTTTGCTCGCTCTCTCCCTTGTTTGTTTTCTCCCTCCCCACCTCATCACTGCAGCCAAGTTTTAAACAATATCCATGAAAATAGCAGCTTTCAATCTGTTCCTGGAGCAGCCAAGTTAATGAGGCCACGCGGCATCCCAGGGCACTCTGGAGGGAAGGGCTCACACTGCTTGTTATTGCAGCCTGTGCTGCTCTCAAAAATGTAAAACATTTCAAACTGGCAAGAGCTTCCCTCTCCTTCTCCCCCAGCCTCCAAGTAAGAGAGAGTTCAGACTTCCAAACACATATTGTGGAAAGAATGAAGAACTTCTGGAAAAAATGAAAGACTGGTTTGCCTTTCTAAATTTAAAGATTTATAAATCAATGCAAATCTTTTTCAAGAAGAATAAAAGCCAGCAGAACGCTCCCGCGAGTTCCAGCACAGCCATCAGAGAGTTGTAGAAACAAGTACCTGTTTTTCCTGACCTACATTTGCAGGCTGGCAGGAAATCAAAGTTCGTGTCAAATTACAGCAGATTTTGAACAGACTTGCATGTGCCCTCCAATCTCAGCTATTAAATCTGTTTGGGCCCAGAGAGTGAATGTTTGGTATGAAAGGTGCCACTTTCTGCAGTGACACATGCTGGCTATTATGTGAATGCAGGCAGGTTGTCTTTTGGTTGTAACGCTAAAAATGGGAATGGATTTTCCATAGGAGTTGGTTCAGCTAGAGACATTTTCCTTTCCTTGAACTGCTCTCTGTACATTCTCTCCTATATTTACCATAAAAGCCATGTGGTTAAGCAGACACAACCACAAAAAGCCAACATGGAGCTTTGTCCTGAAGGCCTGGCTATGGAACAGCTCCACAGGCGAGAGCTGCCTGTGTGGGCTGTGTGAACAACAGCACCCAGCAAACAGCACTGGAGGCTGAGAGGAGCCAGGGACATACAGCCAGGACAGACAGGCAGCCAGGGACAGAGCAGCCAGCCTGCACCACTCCTCACCCAAGCACAGGCAGCAGGCCCTGGGATGGTTGTTCTGAGTGGGTTGTGCTTTACCTGCCTCAGAGTGCAGCCCCTTCCCTCATTTGTAATTTCAAAAGGGGTCTGGCCAATGCCAGGCAATGGAAAAGGCTTCAGAAATGGGAGGGTGACACAGTACCATGTTCAGCCTTGGAAATAAACCCAATCTCTCTCATACAGCAGGAGAATTTTTTTCCACTCAAGACCACTGAAGCTACTGCAGGGAGCTGGGAAATGAGGCTGCTACTGATTTACCTCATTTGGTATTATTGCCAGGCCCATATTCCTACAGATGCACCTTTGCCACATTAGCCCAGTGACTCAGAAATCAGGGTCTGCAGTGAAGATGGCGAGTTCTTCCTGCTTCCAACTGCCTTAAAAAACACAGCAGGAAAAGAAGGCCTAGTAATCCAGATTTTCCAAATATCCAGGGAAGACCGAACCCCATGGAATGCAAAGGTATGGACACCTCTGCCAGTTACATGAACCCCCATCTGTGATGATCTGGTTTCTGATGGAAACACAATGAAAGTTTCCTTTGTTTTCATGCCCGTTGTCAGATTTCTGTTGTTTCACAATGTCCATATTTCACTAAAATTAAAATCGCTGTGTTGCAAAACACGTTCAAGACAAAAGTTTCAATTAAGCCTTTTAAAAGATGCTTTTCACAATCGTGGCAGAAATTCTTTAAAACTGCATCTTCCCCAGGCCAAGTCAAACGTGCCCAAAGAGGCTGCAGATGCAAACCCCCAGGAATGCACTGGCAGCAGAATTCCCACCCCTTCACATCCGTGTGAACAGGAATTACCTATACTAACCAGTTTGAGCCTAAAAACCCTGAATTCCAATCACAGGCTGCCATAAAGCAAAGAAGCCAGACATCCATTAGCAGCAATCTCAACAGCCCTGTGTTTTTGGGGACTGCTGGTTTCGCATATGTTTTTTGATTTATATATAACTGCCAAACTAATGAGATTCTAATGAAAAGTGGGACATTATTAATTTGGGTTGCCCCCAGGAGGTTCAGTTTATTTCCAACAAGCATGCTGCTCATTAAAACAGGAGGTGATGGTTTTAAGAAGCTGAAACATGAACCTGTTCCCAAATGTGCATGGTCTGAAATGACACAGTGGTTTCTGCAGTTGACAGTTTTACTGCCTTTATCTACATTATTTTCATCAGATAGATTTTTCTTTAACTGGTGACTTCTAAATAAATAATAAACATCTAATCTGTATATCAAGTAATATAATTATTTTAATAATTATTTTTTTAAAAGTCAACCCTCTGCATATTTGCTTCTTCTCTGCCCTAAACAACTCAAATGTAAATAATGACTAGAATATAAAACTGTTTCCAACTGTTTTTTAAAAATTGGATGGTACTTAAGACTGAGAAACTAAATAGGTACACAGATCATTAAAAATATGTATCTGTATAGTTCTCCTTACTGAAAAAGCTGGAGACCTCAGCTCTCAGACATCTCCAAAGTGTATCCACGAAATACCAGCATCAGGCAAAGAGACCCCATTGAAAACCCTTTCCTTAACCTGACACACAGGTCTGTAGCACAGAGGTGAAGCTTCACACCTCTACAGCTCTCTGGAGAAATTGTTCCTCAGCCATGCACCTCCCACCTCTGATCTCCAGTGGGCCTTATTGAATTCCTAGGGATCCAAGAGTGCTTTGCATCACTGCCTTCCATGGCCAGTGCAGCTCAGACAGCTGCACTGCTCCCATCCCTCCTACACCAGAGCCATGAGAAATGAAACACTGAACCAGAGCTTTAAAAAAGCATTTAAATTAGGAAATAAGGTCTGGAACATGGAGCATTTGAACTGCCTGTTCATCATGGCCAAGGCAGTGGGCCCACCAGTCACTGGAGGCAGGGACTCCAAATTGGCAGTGTTGGCTTTCCAGGGTCCCATCAACCCCTGACTCCTCCAGACACAGACCAGAAATGCACCAACTACCAATTAGGGAGGGACAATTTTAGTTGTTCATTCATGAAAGCACATTCAGTTCTTGCCTCATGGCTGTATTGCACAACCCAAATGTAAAAGATTTTGATTCCAGTGCGAAGCTTCTCTGAGTTTAGGCTTGCCCAGTCCCTCCCCTCCAGTTTCTTCTGGTGTCTCCTGAAGAGCCAGGCTGGGAGAGCTGGGAGTATTTAGCCCGGAAAAGAGAAGGCTCCATGAAGACCTCAGAGCCCCTGCCAGGGCCCAAAAGGGGCTCCAGGAGAGCTACAGAGGGACTGGGGACAAGGCATGGAGGGACAGGACACAGGGAATGGCTCCCAGTGCCAGAGGGCAGGGCTGGATGGGAGATTGGGCAGGAATTGTTCCCTGGGAGGGTGGGCAGGCCCTGGCACAGGGTGCCCAGAGCAGCTGTGGCTGCCCCTGGATCCCTGGCAGTGCCCAAGGCCAGGTTGGACATTGGGGCTTGGAGCAGCCTGGGACAGTGGGAGGTGTCCCTGCCATGGCAGGGGTGGCACTGGATGGGCTTTTAGGTCCCCTCTAGCCCAAACCATTCCATGCTGCTACGATTCCTTCTCTTCCTAAATGCTACAAGTTGAGTAGCATCTATGTCATTCAAGCAGTCCACCCCAGTAAACAGCATCACCTGGGGCATTAGGGGAACAGACAGTTCAATCTGCTAAGTCCTAAAATATCATTTTCTTTCTGGAGACTATAAACAGTTCAGTAAGTGATCCTGCAGCATTCACTGAAGATGAATGTCCCACAAAGCGAGCACAAGAAAGATAAGTGGTTCCACCCATCTGAACAAACATTTCCTCCCAGTCACACCCTCTGCACATAAAAGCAGGAATCTTTCTAAACTCACACTGAACAATTCTAGTGGAAGGTCACAAACAATAACAATGGATAATTAAAACAATAATCAGGCTTAGTACACAAAAATTAAAAGTAAATTGCTCATCATTTATTTTTTTTCAAACTGCCCAAGCCTCAGCAAGAACATGTTTTGGACAGAAGAGGATTTGAACTTAAAAGATTACAACAGTCTGCTGTTCATCACCAAAAGTAAAGTCTCCCCGCTCTTGGTGCTGTGGGATTCACTGTGGAGCAAAGGGATTCACAGGGACAAAGACTATAACAGTCTTGCTGAAGATGTAATATGCTAAAGTACTACACACAGGAAAGAACCTCCAGGCTGAACTCATCCATAACATGGAGCTGGCTCATGGCTCATCCCACCAGCAGTGCCCCCCTGGACTGCCCTGCTCTGCTCTCAGTGTTCTGACCTTGAAGATACAGGAATGGGAGTGGTGTTGGGAATACCAGTAGGAAAAAAGAAAGAAGGCAAGGCAAGGCAAGGCAAGGCAAGGCAAGGCAAGGCAAGGCAAGGCAAGGCAAGGCAAGGCAAGGCAAGGAAAGGCGGAGAAAGGAGAAAGGAGAAAGGAGAAAGGAGAAAGGAGAAAGGAGAAAGGAGAAAGGAGAAAGGAGAAAGGAGAGGAAAAAGGAAAGGAAGCAGGGTAATTTTTCTTGAAAATAGAACCACTATGTTCATTTGGAGTTTTCTGTGAGGAATGAAATCAGATGAAGAACAACTGCAATTCTGCAGAATTGCACCTGAATTTTTAAATTGAAAGCTTCTTCACAAGTGCTGTCACCTTCAAAACAAAGGGAGATGCTCCAAAACACACCAAATTGAGACTGGAAGCCATGGGGTGGGAGTGTACCAGGCAGTGTTAGATCTAGTTTTACATGACAAACTGAAACACTGAGGGAGACACGGTACTGACACTGCCATGAGGCACATGCACAGCTTCAGCTCTTGGGATCAGGGAGTTCTTTCTTATTTTTTAAAGCACTCAGCTTAATATATACCCAAGGGATACTGGTACAGCTGTGTTGCTCCATGTTTGGCATTGATCAGCCCTCACTAAACTACCTCAACCAGGCTGGTGGGAAAAATTATGAAAGATTCTAGGCAGAGCAGCACATTTTAGGTAATGGAGCTGAAGGAAAGATTTTGTGTCATTTAAACCTCCCCCTCTAATCACTAAGGTTGTTCTACAGGTTATAAATTACTTATCTGTCTATTTCCTCCCTAAAGAGGATCCCCTCATTGCAGCTCTCCTTCACCAGTCCAACCCCCTGACACTACCCTTATTGTTCTCTATTCCACAAATCCCTTTGCTTTTTCCTTTCAGGGACAATTTAATTATAACTCTGAACATTGCTCTGAGTGTGCTCAGCTTCCAGAGAGCTCCCTCTGTCTGAGACCTCTGTGGAGGAATTCAGAATATAAGTCAGGTTTTTGTAGAACGCAGAATTGCTTTTTCTCCTGGAATATACTGCTCCATGCCCTCTACATCCCCTGGCTGGACTGACAAGTGAGGCACAGCTGTGATGGACAAGAGTTTCCTTAACTCCCCACTCCAGAGCACATCCATCTTCAACACTGGGAAAAGCAACAGTTCTTGGGGGATAAAGGTTGGTATGTGGTCATGTAATTAAAGCTTGTCATAATTCACACCCACATTGTGGTAGGTTGGTGGTGTGCAGGCATCCTCAGCTCTGGCATTTTCTCAGTTTAGGCTCCTTGCATTAGAAATCTAAATACTGTTTTTATCATACCACACCATAAATTATTGTGCAGACAAAGTAGCATCCCTAAAAACCAATTCTTCAGCATGAAAGCCCAGCTCGATGCCTCGCTGGAATGAAGCCACAATCCCTGGCTCCTCATTCACAGCCCAGCCCTGGGACAGCAGCACATCTGTGAACAAGCCTGAGCACATGAGCACTCTCACTGTGCCTAAAATGCAGCACATGACAGAGCAGTACAGCTTGCACAAACCACAGCTCTGGAGAGAACCACTGGCTGAGATCAAAGACAAACTGGAAAGCAACTGGATTCCTAAAGGACTCGGGCTGGCAAGGCTGGTATTCACGGCAGTACAGATCCCAACAGCCTTTCTGCATTCTTAGAGCAGACAAATTAGGAATAATATTGACGCCATCGGCGGCAAGGAGGAGATAATGGCATTGTTCCCTGGGGATGCTGCCTGCAGGGTGTGGGGGAAGGATGAGGCAGCAACCACGGGGCTGGAGCAGAAGCGTTGTTAAGGGAACAAGCAGGAAAGGTGAAACAATGGCTGAGATAAGAAGTATCTCAACAAAAACACACCACACTCCGGGTTTATGCTGCAAGGAGTGGGAGCTCAGCCCCCGCCCGCTGAGGTGTCACTGTGCAGGTCGGGAGCCAAGGGAGCAGCCCAGGGGGCCCGGCCTCAGAAGGGGACAGGCCTGGAAGGCAGCCAGAGCCCCTGGGACAGGGCTGGACTGCAGGAGCTGGGCTCTGCAGCCTCCCAAACCAGACAGAAGAGGAACAGGGAAATCACAGAGTCACAGACTGCTTTGGGTTGGAAGGGACCTTACAGCCCATCCAGTGCTACCCCAGCCATAGGCAGGGGCATCTTCCATGATCCCAGGGTGCTCCAAGCCCCGTCCAGCCTGGCCTTGGACACTGCCAGGGATCCAGAGGCAGAGAGTGCACAGCTTCTCTGGGCACTCTGTGCTAGGGCCTCCCCACCCTCAAAGGTGTTGTAGATGGGTAATGCAATGGTTGGCTCTCACAATTAAAGGAAGAATATTATGTGTGAGAAATAAGAGCCAAAGTAATACTTATTATGCTTTTGTCAGTTGCTTAGTTTGTTCTCTTGGCATTTGATTAAGCTAGTGTTAAGTACTAACCTGTTGTTTCTCTGTTATAAAGTTTACCATATGTTGTACCTTTGGAAAACTCACCTCTTACCTGTTACTCCTGTCGTCGGGAAATCGCTCCCCCTGCTCACCGAAATGGCACCAACAGCTACCCGTAGTTCTTCAAAATGGTGCCTGCTGTAACAGCATATGCAAATTAACGCTGTATGACCCTGTCGAAACAAAACAAAGTCCTACATCAACGATCAAGAGACATGCACAATATTCTTGGACTAACAGGAAAAGGGACTGTCCTCCTCATTGGTTTTTAGTATCGCCATGACCACAAGAGAACTGAACCAGAGTGACCCCCTAGACTTTGAGCCGGCAGAACCGAGCATTCCTGCGGACTCCCCTGAGGACAGAAGCTCGAGCTCTGCTGTGTGGCAAAGCCATTCTCCTCCTCCTCCTCCATGTGGATCCTGGGAGCAGCGGCGGTGCACGCAACCCCTCGGGCCTCCACCCAGTCCTGCCCATACATTTCATTACGTGTAAATTAAGAGAAGTTTCATTGCTGTACAGTTCGCTATTGTGATATGTTCCCCTCATAGTCCTCTTTCCCCCTGGTCTTGCTGTCACTGAGGCGGTGACAGCCGGGCCATGTGGGGACAGGGCCGGCTTGGGCCCCACAGGCGCAGCAACAGCGCCCTCCAATCGAGACGCACCCCAGCGCTCTCCGCCAATGGGCGGCACAGAAGGGGTTGATTGGCAGCCTTTGGGCGGGGCCAGGGGTGCCCCATGCAACACCAGGGGTATAAAAGGCAGAGCAGCCATTTTGTAGCGGAGCACACGGGGGTTTAGTTCCATGCTCTCAGCGCTGCTTTTTCTCCTTATTCAGTCTTGCGCTGTATTTTGTTAAGGTTTGGTAAACCTTAAAAATTTTAAAGCGAGTGTTGTTTCTCTAACAACTTCCCAATATCCCCTATGACCTTGCCCTCTGGCAGTGGGAGCCATTCCCCGTGTCCTGTCCCTCCATCCCTTGTCTCCAGTCCCTCTCCAGCTCTCCTGGACCCCTTTAGGCCCAGGAACTCTTCTGTTCTCCAGACCTAATCTCAATTCTCTCAGCCTTTCCTCCTAGGACTGGTGCTCCAGCCTGCTCTCTATCAAACTCTTCCTAAGAGCTCCACGTACAGACCTTTCCCAGTCTTTGCTCTGTGGGCACTGTTGCAATTAGCTCCATTAAAGATAAAACTTTAGGATCTCTTACAAAGCAAGATTTCTCGGAAACAGCCAACTCCACTGTCACAATATCCTGTCCAATGACCTTCACCCAAAATCTCCTTCTTTCTAGGAATTAATGACAAATGCTCTGCCTGCCCTCGCTCTCACGGCTTTGCACACAGGGCACACTTGGCAGTGGATCATCTGCTCCTGCAAGTCATGAGCTACAAATTGCAGAAACACATCAGGAGCTAAAATCAGTTTCCAAGAACAAAAACAGCTGCTATAGAAACAAAAGCCAAATATTCTCCTGGCTGCTGGCTGCATTTTTTTAAAATTTAGCTTAAAACAAAATCTAAAAAATCTGCTTGGAACCCAAACAGTCTCTAACTGAAAATGTGGTGTCTAGCCTGAAAAACAGAGGCTTGTGGACACCATGCCAACAGCACAGGATTCCCATGGACCTGGTGTTTCTCAAGCCCTTAATGTGGTTCAGCTTAGGCAAGTAGTTTCAGGACTCCCAGTTTAAAATCTACAACACACATCTGCAATTCATTCTAGTTTTTTATTTTATTTCTTACTTCTCCAACCAGCTCCAAATGGTTTTATGAGTTCTTGCAATCCGGTACTAATCAGTTACTCATGGTGAGGAGTCCCCGCTTCCTCTGAAGGGCTCCCTTTGCATGGGAAGCCAAGCTGTGCATTTCACCAGCTGCATTTTGCCAGAAACATCAGCAATTACCTGATTAAACAAGACTGTTTGGAGTGTTGTATACCTGATTATGGGACACAGAAAAGTTGTAACATAGCACTGGGCATTTCCTACCCCTCTCCCATCAGCTCAGCACATTAAATTGAAGTGACTCCTAACAAGACTAATTTTCCACTTTGGAGAAGGGGATTTCAAGTGGCTTCAGAGAAAACTTGTGAGAAATTTTCATCTATCTGTATAAAAAAATTTCCATTCAAGAAACATGCCTGGCTTAAAACCTTTAGTGGAAGTGTCCCAAAAATCAGACGATCGGTATTTGCCTCCCACACACCAGCTGTGTGAGATGAAATGCTGCAGACAGGGCAGGTGAAGGCAGTTATTCTCAGAAGTGATTCTGAAATACAAATACAAATCTCTGCTTCCCTGCTCTTTTTGTTTCAGATATAACACATGCACTGCCCTCCTGAGCTGCGGGTGCATCCCTTATCACCACTGCACAGGAACCCCCAGAGCTCGGGCACAACAATTAGAATATTCTTCTTGCTGAATGAAGATTTTTTTCAGGCAAAACAGCCGAAGACTAACAACTCTGTTTCTGCCCTTATGAGTTTCTATTCAATTCTATCCAAGCTATTATAATTAAGAGACCTTCAATAAAAAATCTTTCAGAAGCTCCTGTTTCTCTGCATAGCACATGTGACAGGCACAGCTTCATAATTCGGGCATCTGTTGCTGCTGTCCTGCTCATGACACATCTGGCTCTGATCAGCACAAATGGTGGATAAAGATTTCCCTTTCTTGGGGCTGAAGGACTGGTTGCTTCTTTCAGGCTTTACCAGACCAAACCAGTGATTCTGATGTGGTCCTATGGGAGCAGACAGGAGAGTGAGTTTGTGGTTCTGCCAGACTGTCCCAGGAATGACAATGCTACAGCCAGAGGACAAATGTCTCCTCATTATCAGCCCAGACTAACAAATAGCTGATAATGGAAGGATAGACACTGGAGAAACATCCCTCCAGTTTCCTGTTTGAGTAACACAACCCTCCCTGCCTAATCTCACACTCAACATCAGGCACCCAGGCCAGCTTTAGTTTTTCTTTCATGCTTTACTGTTTACATCCTGCCTTCACCCTCCACATGTTTCCTATCACCAGCTCCTGAAGGTAAGTCATGAGCTTTGGCTATTGCACAACACAGCCTCTCCAGGGACCTTTGATATTCTCCTCCAGATGGCTGGGTGGACAATAACCTTCTTTCCACATCCTCTACACTCTCAGATTCTGATTGACTAATTTGACCAAACTGAAAATGAAATACAGATATAATTCCTTGATCTTCTTTGTTTCTATTTTCATGGTGGAAAATGTTGGAAAATTCTTGGGAACAAATTTGCATCAAGTATACAGTATGTCACTGAATTTGCTTGGCAGCCCTGCTATTGTGGCATGTTCTCAGGCAGTTGCACTTGTGATGTCAATAATGAGAGGCACAAAAACATTAGAGAATCAGAGAAAAGCAGAGCTGGAAGGGCTCTTACAATTTCATCTAATCTTCCTCTCTCGCCTCAAGGCAGAATTAACGCCATTTTCAACAGAGACTTACCTAAATCAAAGCTCTAAACCTTTACACTGATGTTTAAGAGCTCAAGAGAGAAAGTCTTTCATTGGTAAAATTAATGAAAACAAAAAACAAAAAAAGAAAGCCTGAACCTGGCTTGCAAGCCAGCAGCAAACATGCTTCCAAGAGATCACCCTAAGTAATGAATCCTGTTTTATTAGTTAACAGAATCATAAACATGACACTGAATATCCTGATGTAGGAGGGACACACATGGAAGGGAGGAAGAACAACTCCAAGAGAGGAGAATGCTGTCAGGAACAGCATGGCAATGGGCAGGAGTTTGTCCACCACCTTCTGCTAGAACCAGATCTCACCCTGGCTGATTACCATTGGGGCTGCCTGTGCCAGTGCCCATCCTCAATAATCCATACCCAGGGGAAGAGCAGGAGGAGTTTCCTTTCCTCCCAAGGACAGGAGACTGCAAAAACAAAGGTGTTCAGCTGGTCTGCAGGTCCTGTAGAGTTTTTATGCTGTGTACACTGGCTGGAACTGCAAGACTGTACAAACACTGATGTAAACAACTTTAGACCATAGCTTTAATTAAAAAAAACCCAACCAAAACCCAACAACAACCCCCCATTACATCTATTTGCAGCTGCACAGCATGCTCTGAGCTCTCTGGTGCTGGGGAGCAGCTGTGCTTTCAGTGCCCTTCTAAAGAGAACATCATGTTCCCTTCTGCAGGAGCTCTGAGGAGCCAGGAGTTTTGCCCCTGTGAAAACCACATGCATGTAGCCCCCTTCTAGGCTACAACTTTTATGTATCCTGAAATGACTTCCCAGAGTGTTCTTTGAAAACCCTTCCGTTAACATGAATGTCTCAGCCAAGAATGGACTCTTCTGGATCTCACTCACAGACTGTTACTAAAAATTGCAGCAACACTCTTTTCCAGCCTCTAGGAATATTGCATGTGACTGCCTTTTATTTCTGTAAGGACTCTGCCCCAGGATCATTCTTAAAAACTACTTCCAGACCTTGGAAGCATCTCACAAGTAATATCTGTCCAAAATCCCAATATTAGATTATCACCGTGCACAGTGAGTAAAAACTGAGACCTCTAGAAAAATGCTTACAAACCTATGCTTAGGAGGATTACAGAAACTATAATGTGAAGGAAATCTGATCAACACAACTTCACCAATAGTTAGCTCTAAATCATACCTAGTGGAAACTGTCCCTGCCTATGGCAGGGGTTTGGAACAAGATGATCATTAAGGTCCCTTCCAACCCAAGCCAGTCTGTAGTTATTTGATACCATTTATTCTCACCAACACTTACAATTTTCATGTGACTCTTGGAACAGATGCCCAAGCTCCAGCTCAGAATGGTACTGCTGTACATGTCTCACTTCCACTTGTTTGACAGAACAAGAAATGAGTGATAAATTAAAAGTATTCTCCATGGGTATGACTGTTCCTCCATGATCCTAGGTGGGCAGTAAATACCATTACCTTGCAATCAAGTAAGGGTTTAGCAACTTTCAACACAACTTTTCCATTAGGAATTAACAGTACCTGGTATGAGTGTTTTAAGAAAGAAAGAGTACAAGAAAGGCAAAAAAACCCTTTCCTGGTTTGCCAGCAGCCGCAGTGGTGGTGACATGGCAGCTCCTGGTGCAAAGGGCAGCCAGAAAAGAACACTCATTTCCAGGAGCATCCTGACTGGAGAGCTTCTATCCTGTGCAGTTCCTCCCTGCACTTACAGCCAAGCAGAACAAAGTCAGGAACCCTTCTGACTGGCCCTTTACAACATAATTCCTACTGTGTGTGGACTAGTGGAGTCTCACGTGGCCTTGAATGACAGGAAAGCTCCCTCTTCCTGAAGGCTGCCATCAGTACTGGAGATCCCATGGACACCACTTGTTTGCAAGCACAGGACAGGCAGTGTCCTTTACAGCTCCACCTTCTGCAAATGAGAGATCACTAAAGGAAAGCAGGTGCTTAGGTTACCTAAAACTGCTGCATTTACAGCCTGAACAACACTGGTGGCCAATGGCACAAGTGAAGCAGTGCAGCTGGGCTGACTGTTCTCAGAATCCCAGCCATCACTGCACTGAGGTAACGTTCTGATGATTGTGTCATTGACACCTGGGATTATTTCTGCACCTGGCTTAGTTCTGTAACTTGGACAAAGAACCTCAGGTGCCATTTCCCACCTGTTTCCCCCTGCCTCCGTGTGGCACATTGAGGGTGCAGGGTACTGCAGACACTGCCAGAGCAGATCTCCCAAAGTCCTCAGTGCCAGCACCTCCCCTTGGGAACAAGGGTCCCTGGCTGCTGGGATCTTTTGGAATGCTGGCACAGACCTGTTAAGGATTGTTGCACCACTCTTTTCAAAATGGGCCACTTCAGAATCTCATGGCACAGGCCTTGTACTCCTTTCCAAAAAACATGCATTTTACTGAGCACACACATCAGCTCTCACCTGAGCACAGCCTGGGAAGGACCAGTCAGAGGCACTTTTCCTCTGTACCAGCCTGGGCAAGAGGACTCACAGGAGAGAGAAGGGGCATAACCCCACCCCTCCCCATCACCCCTCCACATCCCCTTTCCTCCCTTGCAGAGGGCACCTGCTGAGCAGGAGTTCTCAGTGAGGAGCATCCCCCATCACACACCTTTCCAGTGAACACGTGGACTGAAATAGTTTACTTTACTCTGGTTCTTTCAAGACTTTATACAGGAGCAAAATTTTAGTTGCATAGAGAGAGTAACAAATTTAATTTCAGTTCCCACCTGCCACAGCTTATGCTGATAACCTCAGCCAAACATTATCACTTCTGAAGAAATATTATCATATGAGGCAGAGATAAAATAGACCAGTAAAAATAAACTGAAGGGGGAAAATGATTTCACTATTTAACCTTGTCAGCAAAGGGGAAGAAATATTCTGGAAGCAGCTCAAGGCTCAGACACTACCAGTGCTCTTGCTGAAAGCCAAATTATTTTAACATACATGCTAAAACCAAAGATGGGATATGTTGTCCTAGCAAGCATTTGCTGGCTACTTCTGTCCACACCTGTGGGCAGAAACACTCTGATGGAGACATAAAAAAGAATGAGTTACACATTAACTCCTCCATGTCTCCCAGTACTCTGCTTTTAGATATCAGTGCAACACAGGGGTCAGTGTCTAAGCTAAATGGTTTTTTTTAATCCTGAAACACTTATCATACTGAGTTTTTGACATGACACTTACTTGCACGTTTTTCTCTTGGTATCAGCTAGAGATTTACATTCTAAATTGGATGCCGATGGAAACAGTATCAGCAACTTAATTCTTTATGGTTGTGACTGGCTTCAATAAATTTAGGATTTTTAAGCAATAAGTGAACCACAGACAGGTTCCTGAAAAATAAACCTTACCCAGACAAACTGAAAAAACGCATTTTGTTTATTTAAAAAACCTGCAAGATTTAGGTAAAACATCATCACTCAAAATCTTGTAGTTAGTATTTATTGAGAATCCTTTGGAAAGACGCTGCTGCTGGTCCATCTTTCTCGACAACTCTAAAGAACAGAAAAATACATTAAGAAATTGAGCAGATGATCCTTACTCAAATAATTTGGCAGAAGGCCACAGAAACAAAGTAACCCTGAGTAACCTCAAGCTTACCAATGAAAAATAAAGGAAATCTGAGAAAAAAAGTAAACTAAAGACACTGCAGAGAAATATTCTTCAATAAATGGGTAACCAAGACCACATCATTGTGTGGTGGCTCCGGAGGGTTCACAGAACACGGGGTGAACACAAGCCCTGTGAAAATCTGTGCTCTGGGCTGCACATGTACAGAGCTCCAGAAGCAGATCCCAGCTGTGTGGGTCCTACATCTCCTGAACCCTTGGCATCTCACCACAAAAACACTGCTGCAGAGCCTGCTTGAGCCAACACCATCACAGGATCTCCTGAGCTGGGAGGGAACCACAGGGATCCAGCCCAGCCCCTGTCCCTGCACAGACCCCCAGCAATCCCAGCCTGGGCATCCCTGGCAGCGCTGTCCAAAGGCTCCTGGAGCTCTGGCAGCCTCGGGGCCGTGTCCATTCCCTGGGGAGCCTGGGCAGTGCCAGCACCTCTGGGGGAAGAACCTTGCCCTGAGCTCCAGCCTGAGCCTGCCCTGGCACAGCTCCAGCCCTTCCCTGGCTCCTGTCTCTGTCCCAGAGAGCAGAAATGGGAGCTGCCCCTTGGGATGAAGCTCAGACTGTTCCAGGATCAGGAGACAGGTGGAGGCAGAATCTGAGCACAGTGGGAGACCCGACCCGAAGGGTGCAAGCCTGGACTTCAAGGCACCAAAGACCAGCAGACAGGCATGGCAGCAAGGAAATGAAGCAAGAGCAAAAGGTAGGTGAGTATCTGGGAAAAAAATTCTGAAAGAGTGAGAATCAATATAAGAAATTAGTCCTTAGGGAAAAAGTGGAAGCGCTTTTGCGTGGGTATTTTATGGGAGACTGGGCACACCACCAACAAATGTACTGCAGGAAAGAATCAGACAATGGCAAGGAAATTAATTAAACGTGTTAGCAAGACAATTTCCAGATCCAATTTCTGTGAAGAGAAGACCATGACCTCACCACTGGATTTGTGGTGTTACCATTAAGTACTGCCCCATACAAGCCCCAAGTCCCTTACTAGCATGGGTACAGTCTTAAGACAGACCACACCAAAGACTGAAAGGGATCTGGGAGTGTCTCTTCATTGTTATTTCATTTTCGTATTAATGATGGGTCAATTTATGTCCACAGATTTTGTAAGGCAGAATTCACCAGGGATACTGAGAAGGGGAAAACTGAGACACAGACTAAAGCTTTTGGGGAAAACAAGAGGGCTGAAGTTGATTAAAAGGAAAAAAAAAAAAAGCCAGAGGAACGTAATATTTGAAGACATATGTGGGAGAGGCGACTCTTTTCCAAGGACACATGGCAGCAGTGGAAACACGGAAAATGGCTGGCTGGCCAAACTGCTTTTCTGTATTTGTCTCATCCTTTCCAGTTCACTCCAGTTCACTGGAGCACAGCAGAAGTGCCAGCAGCTTTTCCTTGTGTAAGGTTCCCACCACTGTAACAAGCACAGAATCCATTTTGGCACTGACCAGGATCAGATCAGCCTTTGTGAAGCACCCTCTGACATCCAAATCACAGCAGCCACTGCAGAGGCAGCTGTGGGAGAAACCAAAGGCCAGAGCTAAGGGGGGTTGGCCACAACATCCAAAGGGATAAAGTGTTAAATCCAGGGATGAGCCCTCTGTAAACACACACTGGCCCATTTAAAACCTTTCTTCTGCAGGAGAGAATTGTTCCCTCATGGTGAATTTACTGGCACCTCAGTGAAGCAGCCCAGAAATTGATAGAGCTGATAAGGTTGGCCATCGGGGCAAAGGACTGGAGCACAGCTATCATGTTAAACCAGTGTCAAACACACAAACCTCATCTCAATATTCCAACTTTCTGTCAGATTTACACTGGCAGCTGTGCAGAATGAGGCACCCTCCTTCAGACCATGGGTTCACATAAACCCACAACAGTATCTTACTATTTAACACTTTGGCCAGGAGGCCCATCTTCTTTCCTAGAGATAATGATTGAGACCCTCTTTGATCTGTATTTCATCATGTCTTTATTTTTTTGTCATCTCAATTTTTTTATTTTTTTTTTGTGTTCCCTAAAGGTACCAGTCCTTTCTGTTAGCTCCTGGCTCGGTTACTGCAGGGAAGATCATGAAGTTGCCTCACGGGATAGCAAACATTTCCTGCCTTCTCATAGCCCTTCCAGACTGGAGAATCATTGAGCCATGTCCTGTCTCCAAAGTCCTCCAAAGCTGGGCAAGAGCAGATGCCAAAGGAATAGCAGTTAAACAGAGCATATGTGAACAGACTTCCCTGACGCTCTCCCAGCCTCTAGAAATCTACTAGACAGAGATGGAGACTGTGTTTGTAGAAGTGTTTGGTGGTGTTTTTATTCCATCAATTTGTTCAGTTGTTTTTTTTAATTCACACAAATTAGTATTTGTACCACCCCACACCAGAGCTTTTCACAACTAATCCATGCTGCATGAAAAAATATCTCCTTATGATGGCTCTAGAGAGCTCTAAACCTTTTCACTGTTATTTTGAAGCTCCACAACTCTGGTATTAGAAGAGATTGGTCACAATACCTCTCATCTCCTGTTCCTTATTTCTCTCATAACCAACTGTATACAGCAGATGGGAGTCGCAACATCAAACCCAGCCCATCCCACTGAAATGTCAGAAGAGCTGAAAAGCAGCTGAGAACAAAGAAACAAAATACAGAACTGAATGTTGACAATGGACAGGCTTCTAAATTTGAGCCATTTTTCAGAGGAACAAAGTTTTGATCAGCAGATATTTCAGGAACGCTGAAAGATCAGATTTCATATAAGAATATAAAGCTCTGGGGAAGCTTCCTTTATTTTCTTCTGGCTGTTACATCAGATGAAAAACTCCAGCAATTTCTTTTGTTCTAATGGTTCCAGAAAAAGAACCGACAAACAGAAAAAGAACTGAACGAGCACACCATATTAATCCTTTTCTGTAAGCAGAATCTGAACATGGATGGTTCTGGAAAGCTTTGGGAAGCACATGGATTTCCAGTATCCCAGACACATGGCTCACCATTTATTGGTACCTCTGCAGGATTTGGAGAGATGAATGCTGAGTTCTGGTGGAGGTTGTAAGAGAGTTCAGATCTTGCTCTCCTTTCCATGAATTTCAGCAGTAGATGCTGAGACAATGGGATAAATCCTATTATCTTTAAGACAGTAGAATCATCAGACATTAATTGTGGCATCCACCAATAAACTTCTCTAGGTCATCTGCCCAAAGGCAGAAAAGAGTAAGGCTTCAGTTAAATAAATCTGCCTCCATGCCTTTTTTAATTAATTTAATCTGTAGCCCAAAATGATGAAAAAGAAGTCCTCAGCATTGGAGAAACTGAATGTGTACCTTCCTCTATATTTAATGCTGCTGCTTCTTGAGGAGTTAATAAATATCAAATGAATAGAAGAGCTTAGAGTCTGCCACCAACATGGATTGTCATTTAAATCCTTTCCAGTTATAAGAACAATGAGAGCACTGTGCCTGGAAAGGACTTGAAGGAGCCACATCCTTTTAACCTCCCACAGCTCTTTGGTCAAGGCTCTCCAGGGAATGTGGCAGGTTGGCAGCACTGGGAACATCCACGTCCTGCACCCAGCCACACTGAGCAGTGGGGCAGGAACATTGCCAGAAATTACAGGCAGGCCTAATTCCAAGAGAGGGCTTGATCTTCAGCAACAAGAAGTTAGGTAAGAAAAGATCCTGCTCTCCGTTTTATCTGGACTGTATTAACCAGAACTGACTGTGCAACTGTCACCCAGCAAAGAAGGAAAGTTTGTTGGTACAAACAAACCCTTTATACAGTTTCCATGCCCCACTGATTCCAATATGCTCAAGGCCCCTTAAAGCACCTCACAACATTCTGCAAAATTTACTTTTAAATCTTGAAGTTAAGAAACACTTGAAAGAAACACAGATTTGGGGGCACTATTAGGTCAGGCTCAAACCTACCTGATATCCTGCATTGTGTTTTCCATTCTTTTTGCTCTGTTTAATATAAGTGGATATTTGAAAAATGCACTTTATTTTTATCCTGCATTTACTCCATATCTCAATCATTAAATTAAGTAATTGAGTGATTCAGCAGCTTTAGTGCTGCTGCATTGTTATAGCTCCAGAAGGCAGGATGGCTGCACTGGGGAACACTCAGGAAGACGACCAACACTTATTCCAGTCACAGATCAATGAAAGAATACCTCTATATTACCCTAACTTTTTTCTGTTCTTCATATTCCTTTGTATTTTTTAATGTTCATGAATGCTCCATAATCCAAGGCTGCATTTTATGAATGCTTATAAATGACATAAATATTTCCTGGTGAAGAATCTGGATGAGTTAACAGGAAATAGAAGATATCCATCTTCCAGAGGATGAAATGGAGTTTCCATCTACAGATGGTTCAATGGCACTTGGGTACCTGCCAGCTCCTTTTTGGCAATTAGAGGACCAGTAAGAATAAATGAAGTTTTAGGAGCACCAGTGTACACTTGCTTATTCCATTATTTTGGCAAGGATGGGTCCAAAACTACAAGAAATCTCCTCTCAGATCTCAGCTCACTAACACAGAGCACTTCAGCCACCATTTCCAGAAGACAGGCATGTCCCAGTTCTTGGAAGTCACACTGACACATGCACTGGTGACCAGGGAAGGGTGTCCTCTCTGCCTCAAAACCCACCCTGGGCTCACTGAAACAGATCCAGTACATTCATGTACTGAATCATTTCAGCAAAATGTTGGCTGAGAGATATTGCACGATTTGTCAGCTAGAACAGACCGAAACCACCTCAGTAAAGCCTCTTGTTGTATTCCACAGTTTCCATCCCATTACCAGGGCAGTAGAATCACCAGGATCTTGCCCATCTCCTGCTGGACAGGGCTGTCCAACCACAACCCCGTGGAGTTTGGTGGAAGCACAGATGGGAGGTGGAAGGAAAAATGAAGCATATTTGCTTTGCACCCCACTCTGCCTTGGGGGTTCTGGCAAATCTCCTTGCACATATGGCAGAGTTTGGTTTGTTCAAGGCTTAAACCACAGCAGCTCCTTAACAAGTGCTGTAACAACAACACAGGGAATGGAAACCAATGCCAGAAGAGAAAGCAATTTCCCATTTTTTAATCATTTGATTAAAATCTAAATCTAAACAGAATCTAAACAGAATCATTTGAATTCATTGATTTGGTTTCAGCCAGGTCCTTTTTTGGCAGGATATGTTGCCTCGTTTTCTCCTCAACTTTGTTTAAGACATCTCCTACAAGTTAGTCCCGTCGTCAAATGACACACACTTCTAGGAGAGCCTTTGTTTTTGGATATAACTCATGCCCTTTTACATTCATGCCTTGGACACTTCTCCCTGTTGGCTGCACAGATCCTGGGCTGGCCAGCCCTGCAGGGCACAGAGCCACTGCAGATGTTAACCTTCACTCCCTCCCAGGGACTTCTCACTCCCTTAATCCAAAAATAGAGGGTCTTGTCTCACCCTGGGCAATGGGAGGAGATGCAGGACTCAGAGCTTTACTCACAGACCCATAAGCACTGCAGTTCTCCTGGACTGGAGCACCAAGGGGAGGGGTGGCATTTAAAACAGGACCCAAAAGAAACTAAATAATCCAATGGAACACCACACAACACAGCAGCAGAACACCGATACTGAAACATGTGAACACAATTAGTTGCTTCCAAGCTATTTTCCATTCTAGAAAAGGCATAAATCATTCTAAACCAGGCTTACAGTAACCCAGCAGCAGGACTGTAATGCTCTTGAGATCTGAAATCGCTCATAATTTCACAAAATATTTTATCTCAGCAGATATTTCCTTGATGGAAATTGCAGACTGAATTACTTGAGAAAATTCCTCCATAAGCATTTCCTCCATTTCTGAAACACCTATGTTTTCCATACCCGGATATGGCTTTGCCATTCTCATTAAAATCTCTGAAAATCAGGCCAAGTTGAGAGCCCAGAAAAACCTTCATTTGCAACTGCTCAATGAAGAACAGCTAGAAGGTCAAACTTAAGTTTCTTTGGGGGCTCTAAATTCCTCTTGCAGCCACAGCTATTGCTGTCACAAGGTACTACTGAACAGATTTCCTTCACACCACTTGTGCCCTGCATGCCAAAATGCAGGACTAGATACTGACCACGTGATGACATTTGAAGGTCATCTCTATCCCAAGCAGCTACCACATCTCTATCCCAAGCAGCTACTACTGCAGCACTATTATCATCATCATCATCATCAAACCTGAACACACACCAGGGCAGGGAATTTAAATCCTTCCTCCTTCTGCCACCCTGCTCTTTTTATTAACCAACAGGTTCTCACTTTCCAGCTGAAAGCTGACCTCAGCCAAGGGCTGGCAGATCACAGGTTACCCAAGACTCTCCCTCTGTCACAAAAAGCAGCACTTGCACCAGCACATCTTCTGCAGACCCTGGCACATCAACATGGCCAGGGTTCTCACCCCATCACTAACTAACTGTGATTTTGGTAATATTTCCTTTGAGGAGAATCTTCCAAGTCACCCAGATTCCCTTACCCCTGAGCATCTCTCTTTCCATTGGGCACTCTGGGCAGCTTCCTCAAAGGAAGTGCTAAAAATACTAATCTGTAACTCTGACTTGAATTCTCATACAAGTTGTTTCTCATTTTGATGACCATCTTCTGATTTCACCTCTGAGCTGAACCTAAACAAAGTCCCACGTGCTCCTGCCACACTGTCACAGGGTGATCATCCATCAGCAAACTCTGTGAGGTCCTTCTGGAGCATCCCAGCTTCTCAACACTACACACCATGGAATCAGTGAGGTGGGAAAAGACCTGGTCCAATGCTTGACAGCCCTTTCCATGAAAGACATTTTCCTAATATCCAACCTAAATCTCCCCTGGCACAACTTGAGGGCACTTCCTCTTGTCCTGTCACTTGTCACCTGGGAGAAGAGACCAATCAACAAGCTCCTGACAGGTGTTGTAGACACAACAAGGGAAAAACAAAGCCTTGGCTCTGTCCTGCTTTTGGTACTTTGCACAGACAAAGAGATGCTGGCCAGCGTTAGCCAGGAACGATCAACAGGCTCCTGGAGCATCTCAAGGTTCTTCCCACACTCTGCAGGATTCTAGAACTGTTTTCTTCTTGTACATAAAGATCACAGACTTTGCTTCAGTACTGGGCTCTTCTAACTTCAACCCACTGTTCCTATTTCATTCACTTCTACAGGTGATGGAAAAGCTGCGAATCAGAAAGGAGACAAAATGAGACCTAGCACAATTTGCATTTCCAAATAAGCATCTTTTCACACAGAAGACAGGGAGCAAAAATCCTCCATGTCAGGGCTCCCAGTAACTTCTTCTTGCAGTGATAAAACACTTCAATTTCCCAGACAGAATCAAAAGACGAGGCAGAGTTTTACCTGGTTCATGAGAAAAGGTGAGGGGACATGGGCTGAGTCAGGAGACAGAAGTGACTACTCCTTCCTGCCACTTACCCCCTCACCAACACTTTTATCTATGTCAAGTTTACAAGTGCCTTAATCAACATACAGCACATCTTCTCAAACCTGGCTTTCTCAGCTTCAAGTGTGAAATTAAAATCATCTTTGAGGAGGCCATCTGTGCAAGGCAGCCTATAGGAAATGGAGCTTGCACAGATGGGACTTATCACACACTCCCTCATGTCATATCAACACACCAGCTTTGCAAATCTGCCCTAAATAAATCAGAACTGACAACACATTCTGTCTGAGGCCAGCAGGGCTGTGTAAGCCTAGCATGTACTTGGCAGGAGCTGGGTTGTTCTCTCCACTTTTAACAAACAAGTCTCTCATAAATGGAAAATTTGTGAACGATCAAGTCTTGTGCTGTGTTCAAATGTCTGGAGGATTATGTTCAGCAAAGTCTCCTGAAGGGATCAACTAATTGGCCTTCAAATTCCTAGACATGAAGCTGTAGGTTGCTTAAAAACTAGCAGGACATGACATGGCCACCTCACAATCCACAGTGGGGACAGACATTGGTCTCAAACATTTTCTATTCCCATTAACTCCTCACCAACACATAAAAATAACACTTTAAAGATGTTTATTTTTACAAGTTACATTAGGTAAAGAATATGGCTGAGCAATATGGTTGAACACATATGGAAATGCTTAAGCAGCAGCTCTATTTTCTGTCCAAGCAGTCTGTGGACAAACACAATAAACTGAAGTTACACACATGAAAACTCAATGTACTATGTGAAAAAAAAAAAAATAGAAAAAAAAGAGTATGTTTTCATAAAAAGCATTTTGTTGTTATTGTTGTAGATCTTGTTGTTGTTGTTGTTTGGTAAGAGCAACATCTGAGAGAAGAGGGAGTACCTTGAAAGAAGCAAGCACAGAAATAATAAAATGCAGTTCAGGAGAATAAGAGACTGAGGAGGAGCCTTCCCACGTCAGATCACACCTTCACCTGGCCAGTGCCTCTCACACAGTGGCTTAAGGGAGAGAACTGGGAGTTGCATCCCCAGCTCATCCCTTGACTCTACAGCAGCCTTTAGATCTGACTATGCCGAAGCTTCACATTCCCTCAGACTTTGTTATTTCTCCATCCACTGCCTCCCTCAGGACTCTTAAGGCTCCCCTGTCATTCTCATGGTAACTGCTCTCTGGTACAACAACCATCACTGCTACACTTTTTCTCACCTTTTAACCAGTCACTGGTTTGCTAAATAACATTCTCTTATCCCCAGGAAAGCAGCTGCTCTAAGGTGCTGTGACAAAGGACCATGTCAGGAACAGTTAGAAAATCTGAGGACACTATGCACACTGGAACAACCAAATCCAGATGTTTGTCCTTGAAGATTCCTCAAGTGCAACTTCCTTTTACAAAAGACATGCTGACTCCTCCACAACCATATAAAATCAAGTGCCAGCTCATTCTGATCTATATTATTCTTTTGACAACGCTGCACAATACAAAGCCAGATTTCTGTCTGCTGCTCCCCAAACTACACGGAACTCCCTTGCAAGTTGGCATCATATCAGCCCTGTCTGTTTTCTAATAGGAGTGAGGAGATTTTAATTGAAAGATTGCACACTACTGTTAATTATTCAACTGTTCCTCTGCTGACTCCTTCCTAGGCTCTGACATCCTGTCTCTGCAGGCAGGTATTGCTCACTGCGTTCTTAAATCCCTACATTAGTGCTGGTTGGGGGTTGGATTGAGCTGTCAGTGGGAAGCAGCCGTCTGGAGCCCCACACGACAGGCGGCACCGGCCACTGAAGGAGGAGGTGGCTCAAGCCAACTCGCTGAACTCAGAGCTGTTCAATTGGCCCTGGACATTGCTGAAAGGGAGAAGTGGCCAAAGCTTTACCTCTACACTGATTTATGGATGGCAGACAATGCTCTGTGGGCTTGGCTGGAAAGGTGGAAAAAGGCCATGCAGCAGCCTGGGATATTTCACCGTTCCAGCTCCTTGCTCTCAAGAGATCAGACTGCCCCGAGCTTTGTGAAAACAAAGCTCCGCAAGGCTTTTTTTTCTCTCCTAGTTGTATTTACTGTTAATGCTGTAGTTGTTGTTGTTTGTTTGCCTTGTTATATACATATATTACTAAAGAACCGTTATTCCTATCCCCATACCTCTGCCTGAAAGGCCATTTAATTTTCTAAATTATAATAATTAGGAGGGAGGGAATCTGAATTCTCCATTTCTTAGGGGCATCTCAGCCTTCTTAAAAGATACCTGTCTTTTCAAACCAGGACAGTGTTACAGATGAGTAATGCAGTGGTTGGCACTCACAACTAAAGGATGAATATTACGTGTAAATTAAGAGAAGTTTCATTGCTGTACAGTTCGCTATTGTGATATGTTCCCCTCATAGTCCTCTTTCCCCCTCGTCTTGCTGTCACTGAGGCGGTGACAGCCGGGCCATGTGGGGACAGGGCCGGCTTGGGCCCCACAGGCGCAGCAACAGCGCCCTCCAATCGAGACGCACCCCAGCGCTCTCCGCCAATGGGCGGCACAGAAGGGGTTGATTGGCAGCCTTTGGGCGGGGCCGGGGTGCCCCATGCAACACCAGGGGTATAAAAGGCAGAGCAGCCATTTTGTAGCGGAGCACACGGGGGTTTAGTTCCGTGCTCTCAGCGCTGCTTTTTCTCCTTATTCAGTCTTGCGCTGTATTTTGTTAAGGTTTAATAAACCTTTGAAATTTCCAAAGTGAGCCTCGTTTCTCACATTAGTAGTTGCGTTTGAGACGGGTTCTGGTAAGGAAACCAAGCACAATGTAGATGCCTCAGAAATTCAATGTTTCCTTCTGTTCCACCTCCTGATTTTTCACACCCTGGTGTGTTGTTTTTTGCATTGATTGACATTTAGTGGGGTTGGAAGAAGCCACCCATAGAAATGGTTTTTCTAACAGAAGCTGCTAACAGCTTCCTTAATGCCTGACAAAACCAATCAGTGACTAGTTTTGAGTACTGACACCTTGTTAAACCCACTAGAAAGCTGAACACACCTTCATGAACACACGTTAAAAACCAAACAAACCCCGTGAAAATTCCCTTCTTCTTCCAGCCTGGGAATAGGTAACAGGCCAGCCTGGTCCCTTCCCGGGGAGCCCTGTCCGTGCTACAACCCAGCGGCTGCCGGGCAGGGGAAGGGGAGGTGGAGCAGCCCCATGCCGGTGGGGCCGGCCCCGGTGGCTGTTGTCCTGTCCTCCAGTGCAGGCCCTGCCTCGGCCTCGGCCTCAGCGCCGGTCTGAGCCAGCCCCAGGAACCTGGCACAGCCCCAGCACGGCCTGAATCCGTCACCGGCGCCGCTTCGGCCACTGCCTGGCAGAAAACATCATGACCACTGCACGGCAAGATATCAACTCTTTCACTGCACAGATGAAACTTGCACAGCACTGATCCTCTCTCAAGCAAGAGAAAAGGACAGAGTGAAGACACTTAGAGAAACAACATGAAGACACCAAGACAACCATGTTGTTTTAGAGAAACAACATGAAGGAGGAGTCAAGTCCGAGGTGGGAGGAGAAGGAGGAGATGCCTTAGTGTAAGACTGAAATTCTTTTGCAATACCATGGTGGTGGACTGTCGATACACTAGAATATACCGTCAATTCATGAAATCAGTATGGGGAGATAGTGTTCAAATTGCAGGTACAAGCAAAAGCATTCATGCTGAAGCAAGTAGATGCTGAAGTAGCTGTGATCTCTTGAGAAGCTTGAACAGAGAGGAAGATCAAAATGATGAAGACCCTGTGCCCCCAGAGAAAGAAGAAGACCTCTGTTCCCAGAGATGAAGATGATCTCAGAGACAGATGAAGAGAACCTTTGCTTTGAACACCTCATCCTTAAAACAGTACCCCATGAGTTTGACATGGCCCATAATGCAGCTGTGGGAAGGCTGCATGAGATGGAAAGAAGCTCACGAATGCAGATTTCCAGACAGCTGCTATTCATGAGAATTGAAACCATGAGAGAACCATTTTCTTGTATAGAAGTCTCCATGACATGGCAAAAGAGACACCTCTCCCTAAGAGAACGGATGAAAGACTATTTTGGAGGTGGTCAAGTGACCTAAGTCCTAAGGGTTTGTCTTTGAACATGGTCAATGGGAAAAAAAATAAGGCTGTGGGGGAAGGAAAAGTGTTCTGAAGGTTTTATTCCAATTCTAATTTTTTTTTTTCTTCTCTTTCAGTTTTGTTTAAACAAAGTTTTCTTTATACAGTTTAGGGTTTTGAGCCTGCTTTGCTCTTCTCCTAATCCTATCTCGCAGCAGAAAAGGAGTAAATAATTCTAGTGGGTGTTCAACCCACCACATTATTTGGTGCATTGGCCGGGAAACTCAAACTGGTGAACTAAAACCTGGCCTCCACAGGTTTCTTCAAGCTTTTGGACAAACTTCTTATTCCCAACATATTTGGGAAAGAACTGTTACTTTTATACTTTCTGAAAGCCTTTGAAAGTGTTTATTCTTTTCTATCTTCCTCACTTGGTCATGACTTCAGTTTTTGGAAGGATGCCCCCGTCTCTCCAGCCTTCCTTCCCTGCTGCTTCACATCAGAACTTCTCTCTCTCACAGTAATTGATAGAGTTGAGGCATTCCTTCTGCAGCACAGAGCATTTAAATCAGCTTCAGCTCCCTACAAAGGCATCACTCCTGTCACTGCTCCTTTCAGTTTCTTTTTAACCTGCTGCCTCATTCTGATATATTTTTCCTTTGCAAATCAAGGGCTTTCACTTCACTGAAGTTTTGTTTTTGGCTTGGGTTACTTCTGCGGGATCTGTAAGTGCACTTGTGTTCACAGGCAGTACAATTCTAAACCAAGTTCCCAGAAAAAAGTCAAAATTATCTTCCCCTCTCTAGATTCCTTCACCAGATGTTTCCCAAGGATGTCATTCTTGGACCTGGGTGCCAGTTTTTTCCCACTGTTTTTCCTGTTTTAAAGCTCCATACCCATTATTATTCTATACTTTTCCTATCTCAAAAAGCAGGTATTTCAGCTTATTGCTTGGTTTATCATGCTGCGTTTTCTTTGTTCTACAGAAAATGTGAAAGCTAATTATGCTTCAAGAAAGGTAATTAGCATTTAGCTGTTATTCATCATGTAAGTGAATAATTGTTTGCATATTTCTATTTTGTTGTCCTTAATAAATACATAAACTTCTAGAAACACGAATCCACAGGACAGATCCAGTTCTGCTCATACCAAGGAATTAAAAATAATTGCTCTCTTTGGAATTTTAGAATGAAATATATCACTGAATGAAGCATTTTCTTTAGAACCTCAAAGAAAAGCAAGAAATGACAGGACCTTGCAAGCAGTTTATTTTCATTGCTTACTGAATGATAACTGCGACAGCTATTTAACCCTCACTCAACTCTTTCTGTTGATATTGATGCTGATCATGTTTGACACCTCAAACCAGGATATCAGTAAGAAAATAAGTTATAACTAAAAACCAAAATTGTACTTACTGAGAAGTTTTCAAACACCTGTTATGTGAATAACATTGTTGTCTTTATTTAGGGCAAATTTTGGGAGGAAGCCTCTAAATGGGGTCCCTCTAGAAAGCCAATTGAAGTGGCCCCTCCCCCAACTGGTTCAGGAAAAAATTTCCTTAGAGAAAAATGGAAAAAACCTGTTTATTCAACAAGCAAATAATTCACAAGCATAAAAAATATGAGTAATATTAAAGAATAAAACCACTCGGTATTGTGAAGAAAGGTGACACAATTGAGGAAGTGCTTGCCATAGGTTGTAGCTCAGCTCACCCAGTCTGTTATCAATACCTCCAACACTGCAAAATGCCATCCTGGGCCCCAGTGGGCTGCAGGTGTGAGCTCTGGCTGTTTTCTGGGTATTCAGTCCAGAACAGGTTTAAACAGTTCCACAAAAAAAGAAAGAAAACAGTTCAGAGAACTTCTCTGCCTCAGCTAGCTAAAAACTAACTCAAAAGCAAAGGAGAGCTCTCTCTTGCTGGACATCCATAGACAGCACAGCCCAGGAGCAGAATGCAGAGCAGGGAGTGCAGCTTCTGCAAACAAACCCCATGCTTCTTCTTTCCCCCCTTCACTCTCCCAGCCAGTCTTAAAGGTGTAGAACTCAATATCCAGAACAGACAACTGGGGATACAAGCATCATAAAGTCACCCCAGGAGAACTGCCTTTAACTGCAGCAGGAAATGAGCAAGGTAAAGAAATTGCTGAAGACCTGAATGCTGTTCAGAATGGTACAGATGGCATTTTTAGATCAAAGGATAAATCCTCACAGAACAAAAGACAAAGTTACTGCACAGAGAACAAAAAGCATCATCCCTAATATTGCACACACTCATTAAATGTGCTAGTTAGCTGTACAGAGAGGTATGAAACAGGATTTAGGTACCAGTCAGTGTTCAGTGTTACTGTTCCTTCAGCTGAGCCCCCCATTTCCCTGTCTCTGTTCCTGAAGCTGCTGAGGTTATGGAGACAATGATTCCCTTATTGTACTTGTACTTCTGTGACAGAATCTCCTGAGCTGGGAGGGTCCCACAAGGACCAGAGAGTTCAGCCCCTGTCCCTGCCCAGACCCCCAACAATCCCAGCCTGGGCATCCCTGGCAGCGCTGTCCAAAGGCTCCTGGAGCTCTGGCAGCCTCGGGGCCGTGCCCATTCCCTGGGGAGCCTGGGCAGTGCCAGCACCTCTGGGGGAAGGACCTTGCCCTGAGCTCCAGCCTGAGCCTGCCCTGGCCCAGCTCCAGCCCTTCCCTGGTTCCTGTCCCTGTCCCAGAGCAGAGATTGGAGCTGCCCCTCTTTTTCCCTTCAGCAGGAAGTTGTAACTGTGACGAGTCTCCCCTCGGTCTCCTCCAGGTTGAAGAGACCAAGTGACTTGAGTAAGAACTACTCTGAAATCACACCAGAACCTGCCAGGCCATTCTCCAGAACTGACTCAGCACTAGAAGGAAAACTTTGAGCCCGCAGTTACACATTTTCCAGGGTTTGAGTGTACAGTACCCAATCATGAGAACAGAGAAAGGCAAGATCCCAGCAAGCTAGACCCCACCACCTTCTATGGCCTCTGTTACTCAAAGGAATTACAATAATCCCAGGACAGGCTTTCCTTCACAGCTCGGAGCAGGCTGCAGGGAACAGTGCCTGAGCCACCCCACACTCACAGAGCCCTCCTGTTCAGAATTCCAGCTGCACACCCTCATTTGAGCTCACACCCTCATTTCCCATGGATCATCAAGCCTACTCTGTAGGATAACTCATACCAAAGGTGGCAAATGAACATCAAAACAAAGCAAGACACCCTGGGAACAGGTTTGAGGGAGAGGGTAAATGTTTTACATCATCTCCCAGAGTAAGCTGATGGAATTCCCAATGCTCATGACAAGGGAATTGGTAATGAGAGAGAAATAAATTCCTTCACCTCTGGGTTGAAACCCAAGTCAGGCTGGTAGTAGCCAAGAGCCATTAGCTCAACATCTGCTAGTTGTTTGGCAGCCCATGTGAAGTGAGTTATATTCCTCAGCGTCCGCATCCCAGTCCCACTAATTGGCACCACATTGGCAATCTAAACACAGAGGTTAAGGTCTGAGCACACAGCAGGCAGCAACTCTGAGATCAGGCAGCTTCAGTTGGGAGAACACATGTGATAAATTATACTTCTGGTATATGGAACTCCATTTAATTGCCCCACCATCCTGTCCTGCTCTCAGAATAAAATTGTAACTCCAGGCGAGCCAGTGAACTGTCAGCAATTTGTTGCTCCTGCCGCACTAAGATACGTTATTAAGTCCATTACCAGTCAAAGCAACAACTGCTTAAATTTTAAGCAAAATGCTGTACAGCATTAAGTTAAGTATGAGCTAAAGTGTTTGTATAATAGTTACCAATACCCATAAAAACAGTATCTTTCCCTTAAGTCCAGTTTTTAATGCAAAAATGCAACACCCACTAAAAAGGCAGTAACAGTATAATCTTATAGGTCCCAAATAACTTTGTCTTTTCTTTTTCTGCAGCTTTCCAACAAAGAGTTCACAGGACCAAAGCTGATTTGAAAACACAACCCATTAACTTTTAGAGAATTATTATTTTTATTGCCCCATGGTAAAACTTTTCTCTCTGAGGACAAAAAAAAAAAAAAAGTAGTTAGGTCTTAATACATAATAATAAAAGAAAATTGATTTTTCATGTCATCTGAATATGGCAGCATAAAAAAGTCTAAACTACAAGGGAAGGAAACTCATGTTACAGTTTAGAAACTGTTCCTGATGTTTACACATCACTTCAGTTTAAAGAACTGCTTATGATGGGAACATGATGAAAGCTGTTGAGCTTGAAGGGAGATAGAAACAAAGCCAAAAGAAGCATCTTTGCCAGAACTCTACAAGAAAAGAGAATCAGAGTCAGTTAGTTTGGGAGGGACCTCTGGAGTTTTCCAATCCAATCAGCTGCTCAAAGAATGGCCAACTTCAAAGTGGGGTTGAGGTGAGGTTGCCCAAATATATTGTAGAAGAAACCACAGCATAGTACAGTGCCTTGCAAAATCCACCTATAAAAATTTTTTTTTGGCAAGGCAAATCTCCTCTTCATTTACCACTGCTCTGGAAATGATTCCACTCTAAGCTGTTCTGAGAAGCACTAGGGCCAGCAGCTATCAGGAACGGGGATACACTGCAAAGGAAACAAACCTGATCTGAACACCCAGTAGGACCAAGGGATGAAGAATTTCAGATGCTAGAATGCAGACTTGAGGCCAGGAGACTATTAGAGAGCTTGGAAAGTCCAGTCCTCCCAAAATCTGTGTTTTATTCTATGTTACATTGGAGAGGTATGCTCAGCCTGTGAGAAAAAGGCAGCAGTGACATAAGGCCAGTGTGCACGAAAACAAACCCAACCCCCAGTCTGCATTCCACAGCCACACTCAAAGGAGGGGTTTTCCTTCTTGTGAAGGAACACTGGAACAGTTCACAGCCAGGGGTTGGACTGTCTCTCAGCTGCCTTATACAGGAACAGCCTGCTGCTTTGGCACAGCTCTGCCAGCACTGCCTGGTCTGGCACTTCCAGCACTGCCTGGTCTGGCACTTCCAGCACTGCCTGGTCTGGCACTTCCAGCACTGCCTGGCTCTGCCAGCACTGCCTGGTCTGGCACTTCCAGCACTGCCTGGTTTGGCACTTTCAGCACTGCCTGGCTCTGCCAGCACTGCCTGGTCTGGCACTTTCAGCACTGCCTGCCTGGCCACTGACAAAGCCAGGCCAGTCTGACTTCCACCAAAAGGTGCTGCCAGTCCTCAGGGTCTGCACAAGCTGTTGAGGATTCTGTGTTCTTTTCTCCCTTCTGCTCTGCCCTCATGAGACCCCACCTGCAATGCTGTGCCCAGCTTTGAAGGCCTCAGCACTGAAAAGATGTTGAAAAAAAAAAGCACTGAAAAGCTGCTGGAGCCAGTCCAGAGGGAGCCAGAGAGATGCTCCAAGAGCTGCTGCAACCCCTCTGCTCTGGAGCCAGGCTGGGAGGGCTGGGGGTGTTCATCTGGAGAAAAGAATTCTCCTTGGAGGCCTTAGAGTCCCTTCCAGGGCCTAAAGAGGGCTTGTAAAAAGGAGGGAGATGAATTTTCTCTACAGGCAAGTAGTGACAAGGGGGAATGTTTTCCCACTGCCAGAGGGTGGGATTAAATTAGATATTAGGAAGAAATTGTTCCCTGGAAGGGTGGGCAGGCCCTGGCACAGGGTGCCCAGAGCAGCTGTGGCTGCCCCTGGATCCCTGGCAGTGCCCAAGACCAGGTTGGATGGGGCTTGGAGCAGCCTGGGACAGTGGGAGGTGTCCCTGCCCATGGCAGGGGCGTGGAACTGGATGAGTTTTAAGGTCCCTTCAGCCCAAACCAGTCTGAAATTCTGTGATTCAAGATCGACTTGATGTTTCAAGATCGATTTGATGTTTCTTTCCCCAGAGCTCCAATATCCCTGTCAGGCTATCCTGCATCTCATTCTGGCAGCAAGGACAGAGTCTTCTTTTCCCCTTCACTGTTTTAGACTTAAGGGTGGGTGTTTTTTTACTTCCTTCTATACTTTTGAGGAGCAGAATAGGCTCATGCCACATTTTCAAGTGCCAGACCAATTCCTTCTGTTTTAAGACAGCTTCTGGCAGCTTGTTTTAAAATCATATCACTGCACATGATTCTACTGACACTTGAGGCAGGAGCTGCTGTGCTGACATCTGCAAGAGAATTAAAGGGGACTGTGATGACTGCCAGGAGTCCAGCATTAGCTGGAAGTAACCAGGCTGGCACCAAAAACATCAATACTAGAACTGCTCTGCTTTTGGCCACATTCAGGTCTGAAGCTGCCAGTTCAGGAGGTACTGAGGTGATTCAGCACTAATTCCTGATGCTGTGGGGTGACAGGGCCAAGCAAAGGTTAACACCATGAGATGCAGTGACCAGCTTCACTAAGCAGCTCTCACAGGCACTTCTGAACCCTCATGCAGGTATCAAGCAAGCATTTATACTCAAAATAAATGTTTTCTCACAAAACCAACTATAGGAATAACAGCAAACTCATGAGTTTCCTGAGAGTAATTCCTCTCCATTTAGAAAACAGGAGGAGTCCAAGAAAGGACTTCTCTGCAGGGGAGGAAGGCAGGAAGGAAGGAAATGTGAATTACATACACCTCTAGATAAGTTCCTCTTTAGAAAAAAGGAAGGAAATTAGAGTTAACTAAAAAGAACATGTTAGCATCACTGCACAAGCTGGGGAGAAAACCTCATAAATCCTGGCCCAAGATAATGCTGCCTCCTCCTGTCCCTGCCGGGCTTGCCACAGGCACTGCCCCAGGCAGAGGGGAAAGGGGGAAAGGGCCACTTTTCACCCCTTTAGAAGCACCACCACTTTGAAGTTACAAACCCTAGCCACCATTTGTTGATCACCTCTCCCTATGTCATCCTAGGTTGCTTTGTAATAGGGCTGTTAAAAAACATGTGTTTTCACTTTTTTATTATTATTAAAAAAGGATAACTCATAACTGAGCAGAGACAAAGGCTCTGTTGATACAACAACATGTGGATTAAATCTGAAAGGAGAAAGAAAGCTGTTCTAATAAACTGACAATCCTGCTCAGAGGCCTTATATCCAGATTAGTGTAATAAATCATGAGGTAAGAATTCTCCTTGGCTGAAACAACCATTTATTTAGGCATGGAACAAGAGTATTTTAAAATTGCTCTGGACATTGTCCACAAAAGACTTTCTCCATTTTTGTTCTTTTTTGTTTGTTCATTTTTTGTTGAATTTTAAGCATATACCCAAAGTTCTCCATTTGCTTTACTTAAAAATGGTTACTTTTTAGTGCTTGAACCTCTGACAAGTCAGCCAGACAGCACCATTGGGCTCCTACAGAAATAAGATTTTTTTAAAAAAAAGGAAAAAAGAAAAAGTGGTTCTTGCTCCATTACACCATTACATTAAGCAGAAAACTTCCCAAATTTTAAGATTTCCCCATTATGCTCTTCTTGTATGTTTTTACAGTTGTATTTGTTCCCTTAACCTCTATTAGCAGGGGCTTCTTCACTCTTTTTAAAGCAGGAGACACTCTGCATTATTGCTGCCTTCCCCTATCACACACAAATTGTCCCACAGTGGCTTCTGAGCCCAGCACAAGACCCTGCCCAGTCAGAGGGGCACTCTGGGGCAGGTGACCAGCAGGGAGGGGCTCCAGAAACCCCAGTCACAGCACCAGCCCCAAAACACTGCCCAGAACCAGCACTGGCCTCCAGACCCCCTGTGCTGCTGGGCAAAAATCAGAGTTTGGCAGAACTTGAGGTTCTCTACAAGGTACAACACTGAGCTGTAACTATAGATGGGACTAAGAACTGCAACCATGTTTGTTAATAAAAATCTAATTTGTACCTGGAGCTGTTTCAGGGCTAAAGCATCTATTGAATCCTTACCACATTGTGTGCATTGGCCAACTCAGGCAAACCCATTACCACAGAACACAGCTGGTGTTCAAACAATGACAAAAGCCAAAACATCATCACCGTAAAACGAAAGTTTCAGTTCCACAGAACTGTTCTGTGAGAAAATTTCTAGGAGATATTACTCAAAACTGGAAGAACGTGTTTCCTACAAGCAGGATAGAGCTCTTCTTACGTATGTTCTGTAATGTCCCTGGCTCCTGGATTACCATGAGTTTTCAGAACACCCAAACTCTGGTAAAACACAAGAGGGATGTGGATATGAGATGAAGGATAAAACTAAAAGGGTGAAGATTTTGGCTGAAGCCTATGCCATTCACAGTGTCAATCTTAATGTCTGTCACCTACAGAAATCACAGGAGTACAAGAAATACTCTTCAAATACATTAAAAACCACAATCTTCAGTCCCACAGATGAGATGCTTTAAGCTCAGCAACCGTTTTTACCTGTCAGAGGAGTCCCTGTCAGTTCCATTCCACCTTAAAATCCATCTGCCAGCCAGACAAATAAAAGGTTCCTCAGAAATTCCAGCTGATGCAGTCACTGGGAAGCCATCCCAGTCTGCCTCATCTGCTGCTGTATTCCCAACTCCCTGGAAGAATCCAGGGGCCACACATCAGTCCTGATCAGCTCTGGGCTGCTGTGTCCCCCACCCACTCCCTTTGCCCACAGCAGCTGTGCCACTCTCCAGGAGAGCAGTGGGAGCTGGGAAGTGCAGGGTACCTGCCTTTGTTCCAGGGCTGCTCTGCCAGGATGTCCACCCAGCCCAAACCTGCCTGCAGGGGCTTTCCCCCCGTGCCATCAGCTGCCTCACAGGCTGCAGGACCTCCCCAAGTGCTGCTTCCCACACACCTGTAGCACCCACATGGCTCAGCTCAGCTCCTGCTGCCTCCTCCTGTGCTCTCCCAGAGGGATGCTGGAGAACCCCTGTGCAGGAATGGCTCCACTTTTCTTCTATCCAGGCAACCCCTTGCCAAAAAGCTACCAAGTGGATGGAAAGTTCTGGTGTGGGGGGATAGAAACAGAAAGTGCAAGAGGAGACTAAAAACTAGGAGAGGAAAAAGAAGGCCTGAGCAGGACTTTTTCTTATTATTCTGCTTTTATTGTGGAGAATGAAGTCTCTTGGCCAACAGCGTTCATAGAAGCCCTGCACAGTGATTCAGGACCCCAGAGAAAGTGCTGTCTCCTGGCTGAAGCACAGAACCTGCTTTGGTAAACTCCTGTGGTCAGGGTTTACTGTCCTTACCCTATGGACAATAAAGCTGCCCCTTGGAGTACAGCTCCCTGGCAGGACACACGTGGCAGTCTGGAAGAAGCCGGGCAGCCAGCTGGCTCTGCTCACAGCTGTCCCTGCCCTGTGACCTGTCCCATCCTGGAGAGGTACAGGATAATCCCACGGAGCGGTGCCAGAACCCAGCCACCCCCTGCAGCGCTCCCACAGCACCGGGAATTCAGAGGCTGAGCGCAGCCACACCTTAAAGCTGAGCTTTGTGCCCTGCAGGGATGGCTCCAGCCAAGGAAACACGGCCTGGGTTCTGCCAAGCCTCCCCAGGCTGGGGATGAGTCAGGGCTAATTGCTCAGAAGGCTCCTGGGCCCCACCGGTTTGGTTTGGTTTGGTTTTCTAAAAGCAAAACAAGGTATGTTTGGATAAAGGTGAGATGATGTTTGTGTTTACAGACAATCTGATTCCTGCATAATAAAGAATGCTGTTCCTTGGACAACAAACTAAAAACATCAGGAAATCAAAAGTAATGCAAATGACCTGGCTCTATAATCTTGCCAGAACAGAAGCGCCACCAAAGCAGTTTAACAATAATCACGGTCTTAAATTTGACTTCCCTGACTCCTGCTTTGTTCAATATTTTAATTATATTTAAAAAAAAATTCTAAACCGCTTCGTATTTCAAAGCACATCTATATACATTGATTAATTCTCCCAAGGTAAAAATCATTATCCTCTTTTTGACACAAGGAAGGTGAAAGAGACACAACAAATTAGTTGTCAAAGGCACAGACAGAACTGGCAGAAGGGCTGGTACTAAAACCCAAGAGTTTCTGAAGCACCTTATATTTTTATCAAGGATTTACTTTTTTTAAAGACAATAACAACTAAAAATATATATATCCAAAATAGATATAATATTTAGGATCAGTTTATAGGGTAAAGGCCACAAGAAAAGCAAGTTCATTAATTCACATCTGGAAAACTACTGTGAATTCTCTAACAAATTATTGCTATGTTCCATATAGAACACAAGCATGAAATCAGCCCACAGCACAGGCAGTCTTGCCTTGGATCACCAGTACCCAGCTCCAGATTCCCACTTTCTGCTCTGGGGGCAAAGGACATTCGTGTGCAGCAGGATTTCTCAGGAGAGCTGCTGGGGAATGTGGCTGCTCAGCTCCCTGGGCGATTCCAGAGTGCCCTCTAACGAGGCTGCAGCTGCATTTCACACACACAGGGACACCAGGAAAGCCCCAAATGAGCCTTGTTTCCACTTGAAAACGGGAAAGCCGATGACAGACACTAACTGGTGACTGCTCTTGCACAGATATTTTATACTGTCCTGCACTGTGCAAGCCCTCCTTGGTAAATACCTCAGTAGGCAACAGGACTATAGAGAAAGATGGGAAAATGAACAGTTCTCCCTTTCCAAGAGAAGAAAGGGTACTGAGACAGACGAAAGCTACTCAGTACAACTTTTTAAGATAAACTGAGTTTTACTCAATCTCTAAGGAATTGCTGGGTAAATTTTCAACATATGATGTAGTTAAATCAGACTTTACAAAAATAAGTGAATATCATCAATGAAGTTTACAACTCAAAATGGAATCTCCTTGAATATATTTCTTAACGCACTGGTGTATCATAAAATACCGACTATTTGGTCTATTCCCAAGAGTGGTCACACAAACTGCAGTGGTAGAACAGGGCTGGCTACAAGTTCATACAGCAGACACATGGTTTATTGCCCAGTTCCCTTTCACCCACCTACAAAAACTAATAAACCATCCTGCAAAACAAAGAAGTTCTTACTGAGACACAAACCCCACGCTGATCCTTAGAACAGAAATTCACTTTAATAATCTCAAGATCACATTGTCAGAATGTCCCTGCCCTTGAAGCTGTACCTACAGCTATGCCAGGAGAGCACAGCTGCTCAGTGTAGGCTCAGGAGAGTCACAGCAGCTCCTGTCACCTCCCTCCACCCTGTCCTGCACCAAGGCATCGAATTTAGGTGTCCCTCAACATCCCAGCTGGGAGCAGAAGGTGCAAATGACCCTTTCCCGAGCTCCTACAAGACAGAACGGAAAGGGGCAGAAGTTGATGAAGCTGCACTGCCCCCATCCTGCCAGATGTGTGTCAGAAGCCTCTGAACAGACCTGGCAAACTCAGCCCAAGTGGCAAACTCACCCCGAGGGAGGTGCAGGTCTCAGGTGCTGGGGGATGTCTGGGGATCCCACTGCCACCAGGAGCTGCGAGGGAGCACACAGGCCAGTGAGCACTTGTACAGCTGGAACTCAACACCTCAGCCCCACGGCCCCAGGAGGCTCCTGGCTAATGCAGCCTGGGAGACAGACATTGCTAGGCATTACATTCCTCCCTGAACCCATGTCACATACTTGCCAACTTCTTTACTTCTTGCTAAGCATCTTTCCTGCAATGTTAAGATCATGAGGTGCAATAAGGGGAAACCTCAGAGAAATCTGCAGTTCCCCCCTGGGGGAAGTGGAGGGGCAGCTCCAACCTCTGCTCCTTGGGACAGGAGCTGGGTCAGGGCAGGCTCAGGCTGGAGCTCAGGGCAAGGTTCTTCCCCCAGAGGTGCTGGCACTGCCCAGGCTCCCCAGGGAATGGGCACGGCCCCGAGGCTGCCAGAGCTCCAGGAGCCTTTGGACAGCGCTGCCAGGGATGCCCAGGCTGGGATTGTTGGGGGTCTGGGCAGGGACAGGGGCTGGGCTGGGTGATCCTGGTGGGTCCCTCCAGCTCAGGGAATTCTGTTATTCCACTTGGATCAACAAAGACTATGAACACCTTACCAATGTAATGAACCATGCAGGGAACCTACACCTTGATACACACAGGTTTTCCACTTCAACAAGCACAGCACCTCCAGGAAAGCTCCACTCCATGCCTAGAAGGGCCCAGTGGCCATCACTGCTCACAAACAGCAATGACACCCTCAGCTGCACAGGTAACAAAAACCTGCCCTGCTCTGGCTGAAACTGCAGCTTGAGCCTCTACAGCCCAGCTGCACTGCCATTCTCAAACAACCAAACTCAAACTCATTTCCTTTCACCTTCTAACACTGGGAGATTCAAGTCCCCAAGGAATATTTTCCAAAATTGTACAGGCCATTGTATAACCCAAGAAACCCATGTGGAGCAGTTTGGTAGAGCCAGGGCTCCCCAAGCAGTTCTGAATCCCTCCAGTGTGCTCCCTCACATGTTCAACATTCCTCACAGCACTGCTACATTCCAGCCAACTCTCCTCCTGACAAAACAGCTTATTCCTTGAGGAGCTTCAGGCAGAGTTTGACATTACAAAGACCAGCAGTGGGCAGACAGTGTCCTGGCAGTTTTGAAAAAGAGACTTTTCTTTCATGAACACGTAATGCAAACAAGGTTCAGTGAATTGGTGTAAAATCAAAAATTATCAGAAAGTCTCTTTTAAAACAGGCCTACATTCTATTCAGCACAGAATAAAAAGTGTGAATGAAAAATGCAAGAGCAAATTAATTGCTGAAATGAATAAGTGAACCACAGTTGTGTGCAGAGCTGTAAGGGTAACCCCTCATTAGGTACTCTGCTTTTGAAGGCAACAGCCAAGTATAAATCACATTGTGTGGGTATCATGAACCATGGAATAAGCACAAAAAGTGTTACATTAATCAAAAGACTCTAAAATGACAGCAGCCACACATTTAGACTTAAATGACGTGTGACCTTACCCTTGGAAGAGCTGGAGATGTAATAAGGAGGAAATGATTTAAATGCACTAAATCCATGTAGATCTGGAGTGTGTCCTGCCCTGGCTCAGTAAGGTGGGACCAGGACCACAGCAATGCCCAGCTCAGTGACCTGCACAGGAGCAGAGCTCACCTTGCAGACACACCTCCAGCTCTGCTCTTCCAGACTCAGAGAGGGACTGAAGCACTGGGCAGAGAATTTGGCTGCTATATTACAATAGGGAAAAGAGGCTTTGATCCTTTTTTTTATGTCAGTTGCTCCCATGACAAACAGGGGCAGGTACAGCCTGCAGGAACAGCAGCCCCAGAGCAGGACACCAACAGGAAACACTCCTGATATGTCAGTTCCAAACTGGTTTCTGTGCTCTTACTGTTCAAACGTTTACACAATAGAAATTTGACCTTCTTTTCCTTTGCTTAATTCTCCATTCTTATTTATACCTACTTTTTCTTCATTAGCAAATTCCTTCTTCACATTCACAGTGTGGCAAGTACAAGTGACACACAACCTTGTCCATGGGATAGGGTCAGAGAAGGCACAGAACCCCCATGTGTTACAGGTGATCAAAGAGAAGTTGGAGAGTTTTTAACTGCTCCTGGTTCTGATCAGATTCCAAAACACTTCATCTTTCTTTACCTGCATTTCCACCTATTCCTTGCAGAAGAAACTGCAAGGAGGATTATTCTGTCAGAATTAGCAACACATGATTTTTTTTTTCTAGTGTAGAAATGTCTTTGACAGAAGCAATTGCCTCAACCCTCAAACAGGTCTGTTCCTGCTTAGAGCCAGCACCAGGGGCTATGCCCGGAGCAACAGCCCAGTCTAGTGGCAGAGCTGAGACTGAATAAGCTGTTAATGACACAAGCAGGGTTTATTGCCTGCTTTTCACCTGCAGCCCACAGGGCAGGATTTGTCCCAGGTCTCCCAGCAGGGAGCACAGGTGGAAAAAGGACACCATCTCCTGACCTCCAACACCTGGACCAGGCTCCCACCTGCAGGCCCAAGTTAATGCCATTTGCTCACATCGCAGCACCGAGCCTCCACATGTATTCCAAAAGAGCCAAAGACTCTTATCCTCTGGGAAACCAGCTTTCCAGACTTCTAATATCCCAGGTATACACACCCCCCCCCTTTCCTTTTTCTGCAAGACTTTTTTCACCTGTTTATCACTGATGTCTGCCATAGTTCCTCCAACACTGTGTCAATTTATTACACATTCCTTCAGATGAGAGATGAGCATGTGAATCTGCAGGACGTTCAGCCCTTGGCACATGTCCTGTTTCTGTTCTTGTATTTCTGTTCCTCAGTTCCTCTGTGACCAGCCCTCCCTCCAGTGCCCCTAGTTACCAAGGGAGGTGCTTGAGGAGGCTGCCAGAGCACTCACAGAGATACAAAAAATATATTTTTATTTAAACACATATTACAGGGACTCGGTAATTAGCTTTTGAATTGAATTACTAAAACTTGGTTCAGAAGAACACTTTTAATTCCAATAAAATGTCTCTGTCACTAGCCCAGAGGTGCCTTATGTCATTCCCTCTCCTCCCAGGTCACATCAGGAAGTTATTTAATGCACATTTGGGTAAATTATTTATTCACAGGAGCAGCTGCTTTGGTTGTCTGAGTATAACTGAGCCTCTGTGAAGTGGCATCCACCTCTGCTGAGGCTCCCTCTGCACCCAGAGCTCAGAACTGCCAGCACAGGCACTCTCTGCTGCCTCTCACCTGTCCCCACACTGCCTCTGCAGAATCCCACAAGCTGCACTCCTTCCAGCTGTGCCAATTGCCATTTGCAGAGGAAAGGAGCTACTTGAAGTGTTCATTTTAGTCCTTCTGTGTGTGCCTGTGCTCTGTGCACCCCAGGCTGACCCGAGGGGCTCTGTGTGAGCAGCACTGCCCCGACAGAGAGGTGAGTGCTCTGCACTGCTGAACTGCAGCCACCAGCACAACTCTGTGCAGGTGAAGGGCAGCATTGCTACAGGCAGCACTGTTGCCTTAGGAACTCCAGACAGAACTTTTCTGATGGAGCATTTACATTCCAGAAGATACATTTTGCTGGTTTTGCTCCAAATATTAAAATTTGATTGTTTCTGCCCTGTTGTTTGCACAAACTGGCCTGGCCCCTGAGACTGCCCAGGAGTGTGCTCTGAACACACATTCAGCACTGAGATCCTTCAGCTGAGGAGCTCCCAACACTGACAGGCCTTCCCCTCTTCCCAACCTCCTCCTGTAACCACCCTCCACCACTGCTGGGAAATGGAGTCACATTGAACAGAATTTGTGTAGTTCTGCCTCGGTTACCGGATCCTGCTGTGTGCTTTGGGAAGGCTGACAGCATCCAGCTGTGGGGTAACTTCCCACAGGCATGGATTTTCAGAGTGCCTGAGTCACTCCTCAGCTCTCTTCTCTTGAATGTGCCTGAATAAACTGAACTTATTCAGGGCATTTTTGTGGGCTGCCCTGAACTCCCCAGTATTTTCTATCTCACTGGAGAGCTCCTGGAACCAGAGGTGCCCTGGTAGCCCGTTCTACCCATGTGCACACACATGGCCACTACAGCTTGATTTTCTGCAGAAAAACTGCAAACCACACAAGCAATCAGCTCCTCTCCCACCAGAGCAGTTCAGACTGTGCCATGGATGTACCTGTGTCCTGCCAGCCCCCCTGCACCCAGCAGTGGCTGTGCTGGGAACCTTTTGTGGTATCAAGATCCTCCTGGCACGTGCAAGCACTCAGGCAGGCACACCCAGCCACAGCAGCAGCCCCTTGTCCCTGCCACGTCCCCTCTGTGCCACCAGGGACCCCCAAGAGCAAAGGTGACGCATCTGCTTTGGCTCAGCCAGGGACTGAACCAAGGGGTGGGAAGCAGCCGGCTCCCACTCATCCACGGCTTCCATTTAACAGCTGAGGCACGGTTTGTCCTAAGGCCGTTCTTAAACGTTGGATGGCAACACCACCTTGTTTAATTGTCATGTTGCACTAGAGTTCAATTCCTCGGAAAATCCAAGTACGTGGTTCTAAGTATTCATCAGTTGGCTCAGACACATACTGAAATCCCTTCCCATGAAGGAACACCAGTGGGGGGGAATCTCCTTTCCAAAGACATGTGGTTTAGCCTTTAATTTCTACATCCATTGCATCTGCACGATATAATTATACACAAAATTTTACCCACTCATTTTATTCTGCTCCTGCTGCTGACATCACTTTAACAAATTTTCTTTTCCTAAACCACATTTTATCTTTCCACGTGTGGACAATTCTCGCGGTACTTCCAATTCCACTGACTCTTTTTTCCCCGTTCTTTGCAACGTTTCAATTCGGTGGCAGGGAGCCCAACCGGTTTGTTTCAAACCGAAACTCAGCGGCTCCACCGCAGCGCAGCCGCGGATCTCTTTGGTTTGTTAAGTGGTAATTAACTCTCTGGAGCCCGCGTGGCCGCTGGAACGCCGCCCCGCGGAGCTGAAGGCGCTGTCACCGCTAACTCTGACCGCGCTCTCCCCGCCCCGCTCCCGCACCCACGGGCTCCTCGCCCAGCCCCTCGGCCAGGCCCAACCCCTCATCCCGGCCCGGCCCGGCCCAGCCC
>WEIU01005330.1:846-36312 GCA_013389925.1 Aegithalos caudatus | reverse complement strand
ATTCAGCAAATATATTGCTTATTATACTTATTTCAGAATGAAGTCACAGTTCAAGAATAGAATATACAGTCGCAGGGCACAAGTTCTTGGGTTTTTTTATAATAGACACATTCCTTGTGTTTAAAACAGGTACCCAGAAGCAATGCATGGACATGCTTTGCTGGATGTATTTGGACTGCCACTGGTTGCTCCCATAGGAATTGTACATGGCCTACTTGCTTCTGCTACCTATTTGGACTGGATACAAAACAGGGATATTAAACCTTGTGTCCCTAACTTCTGTCTTGTTTTGTCACTTAGTGGGATGACCAATATGTTGCAGTTTGGTAATCCCATTTCCCATGTGAAACAGCTCACCAAGCTGTGTGCCAGAGGTGGGTTTTGTCTGTCTTCCTTGTATTACATTACTGCCTGAGTGTAATTTATTCATTCTAGCCTTAAAACATTTTGTTAAAAACCCAAACAGTGAGAACTCATTTCAAAACTGTTTTGCAGTTCAGTCAAGATAAATTACTTTTATTTTAATGAGGTTTTAGAGCAAATGTGGTAGTTTCCTTCTTGCTTGTCTAGTATGAATAGTATGAAGAAAAATTCTGGTGTGTGGGTATTTCATGCCTTTTTTAAAATTTCCTGTTTAGTACTTATTTTCCAGTCTAGGCTTGTCCTGTGCTTACCACTTTAAAGATTGTAATTCTGAAAGCTAACAATTACTTTTTTGAGCACATGATCTATTAATTCCTCTGTGAGATCAGGATCTTTGTCAGCAGTTGAAACCTATCTAATGTTTTTAAAGGAGGCATTCTAGTTCCCTATGCTCAGGGTTGGGGACTGGAAAAACAGCTGGGCTCCATTTTAAAGTTCTCTTGCATGGCTTTTTATTTGCGTATTTTTTTCTAAATCTTTCTAGTCTTCAAATTATTATAACAATCATGTAATAAATCTTTGAAAAGTACTTTGAGGCAAAAACACCATATAAATGATAGGTAGGATTCTGAAGATGTTGTCCGACTCATTTTTTATTCTCATTTTGCTTATTTATTCACTTTCTTACATCACTGTCTGTGAGAATCCACTTATAGTGTCAAACTTGTTCAGTACAAATGACCAGGGGATGTCAGGTGCCTCACACAGTTGTTGGGAGATTGAAGAGACAAGGGCTCCATGGTTTGCATCATAAAGCAAATTTTATTGAACACACTGCTGGTTTATATACTGTTATAAATGAAATCAGCCAAATTTTATCAATAAGGAATTTATTGATAATTTGCAAAAAAAATCAAATTTTGGAACAGCCACAATCAAATTCAGTGTCGAGCCCAGAGTCGGCGCTGGGTGAACCCGAGACCAGCCTCTGGTGCACTGATCCCCCCAAGTTCACAAACTGGCCATCGGAGATCCAAGTTTTGTACAGTTTTTCAGGCCTGAGGCTACAAAGTCTTAGTTCTTTGTCCAGCTCAAGTTGGTTACATATTCATTTTCTGCTGCTGGTCTGTTGATGAGGTTTCCAAGAAGGGAAGGGTGCTTGAGTAGATTTTCAGGAACTTGGACATTGAGATGCACAGTCCTGATGAGTGAGATCAAATTGATATCAGGAGTTAATTGCTGAGTCGTTGGCAAGCCCATTGAGTCTGGGTGGACCCATATCCTCCCTGTGCCACCCTTGTTCAGTTGTAAATCACCTTATTTCCCAGGTTTCCAGCAGCAGATTTTATAATCCTAAACCGTCTGCGTGTTCTTAAACAGAAATTCTTTATACCATTATTTTATACATGTACAATAAAACGCGAATTGTACCAACATATATCACATATACCTTTCCAGCACGAGCTGAAAATAACTATCTGCTTAAACAATAACAACCATAACAACAATATGTATGTTTCTTAGTAACATTGCTTAACAATGCTTAACAATGCTTAACATTGCTTAACTATGTTTAACTATGGGCTAGCACAGATTTGTACAGGCCTGTACTGTCTTGCATACATACATACATCCTTATCTCTTCTTCCTTCGGGGTCCTGCCTTGACTTGCCAGAGCCTGTGGCCCTCTAGCACATCTACTTCTGTAATGAGTTCAGCCGTACTTTGAGTCCTGCATTTTAGCTGTTTTCACTAAGGGAGAAAAAAGTGATTTCAAAGCCCCCTGGAATGCTAGGAGGTGGCCTTCATAATAAATTATGCCCTTCCATGAAACAGGTGTAGTCATGGATTTTAAGAGCAGAGGCTAAACTTGTAGCACATCATCCTGACCTGCTGAAAAAAAAAATGTTCATAAGGCAATAGTTTTTGTCCCAGAATAACAAATATCCAACCAATGATTTAAACAACATCGTTCAACTCACAGAATGTACACGCACACCAATTGTTGTAGCATTTGAAAACAATAACATCTTTTACTGTCAGTTTGTAATTGGTGAATTCTATTATGCCTTTGGGGTTGATGAAGGAACTGTCTGGTATTAGAGATTTCTTCTTGTATGCAGTTACAGACTACTTCATCTTGTCCAAGTGCGGTTAAGGAATGGATTTTCAGGATCATTCTTAGATTTCTTTTCTGAATAATTTCCAGGTCTTCACCTCTTTTCCAGCTTCCCCTTAGAGGAACAGGCCTATTGTTGAAGCTGTTCACAGCTGGCTAACAGACCTGCAGAGGTACTACTGTGAAGGTTTTGTCTGGGGTGGAGCTGGTTGTCCCCAGAGTAGCCCCGTGGAGTGAGCAAGTGGCTGTGTGGGGCTGAGGTGCCGGCTGGGGATAAACCACAGCACTTCTGCACTCTGCTCCATGAGTTCTGCAAGCACTGGGGTGACTGGCATGTGTATTATAATAAATGAAATCAGCCAATTTTATCAATAAGGAATTTATTGAAAAATTGCCATATCAAAGTTTGAGATAGCCACAAGCAAAATCAGTGTCGAGCCCGGGATCAGCACTGGGTGAACCATGGATTCAGCCTCTATCGCACCGGGTCCCCCTTAGTTCACAAATTCTGCCTTCGTGGAGTCTGTTTTTATACAGTTTTTCCAGCTGGATGTTGAACGGCCTTTGTCTTTTGTGTCTCTTGTGTTTCTTGCATATTCATATCCTTGCTGATGATCTGTTGAACAGTTTGAGAAGGGATGGGTGTTTGATTGGATTTACAGGAACTCTGTATTGGGATGCAGGGCCTTGACAAGGTAGATTAGACCCATTGAGTGTTAATCACGGGGTGTTGTCAGGCTCATCTTCTAGGGGAGACCCATGTCCCTTCCATGCCACCCTTCCTTCTTTTGCAAATGAGTTCCTTCCCGGGTTACTGGCAGGGGTTTCACAATCCCTGGGCATTCTTGTTTTATTTCTCAAACATGAATACTTTTATACTATATATTACAATAAAACGCAAATTATTTCATGACATATATCACATGTATGCACTGGCAAGAATAAGCAGTGTCACCAGGCCATGTGCATGGCCCACAGAACCTCCATGCTGAAATAAGATAAGCAAGGAAGGGTGAGAGTCTGCTACTTAAAACATGCCATATTTCTCTTAGCCAGTGCCATGCCAACCTTGCCACACTGCTTAGTGAGGTATGTTGAGTATATTGGATACTGCTTTCAAATCATTAGTGTGCAGAAAGATTACAAGAATAATCAAATTTGCTCCCTAACCAAATTCTCCTGTATTAAGAAAAACACAATAATTTCTGTCTCAAACACAAATGTATTAGTGCTAATGAAAACTCCAGGGCAGCTTTTAGTAATTTCATTACAGTCTACCTTGGAACATGATAGTTCAATTAATCTCTGCAGCACAACGTTGCATTCTTAACTTTTTTCCAAACTAATTTCTTTGAAATATTTTTATTGGATCTGTGGGTTTTAGGTACTCTGAACAAGACTAGGACATGATATGAGTTTAATATGACAGATGGCTAAAAGCAAATGGACTGTATTTACCTACTCTCAAGTCCTCTTATGATACATTCCAGTCAGATTCCTGTTTAAAGTATAAATACATTTTAAAGATCATGTAGCTTTCCAAATGTGCTGATCTTATGCTCTTCATTACTGTGGCCCACTCAGTATGAAGAAATATTTATTCTCAGCCAGTTTTACATAAGGACTTAAACTGTGTTGACTTCTTCCTTTTTTACTTATAGATTTTCCCCCCCACCCCGAGTTGCTAAGAAACTATCTACTGGGTACTTATGGGTACTTAAGCACAACAAAAGAAATGGCCAAAGTCAGGAGAGGAGGGTATCATCTGGCTACACTTATTTTGTCTCTGAGAGTTTCTCTCTGAGGGGGGAAGATACTGAGATATTTTTTGGGGCAGGAAAAAGGACAGGGCTGGGTGCAGCTGCTCCCTTGATCTCAGCATCAGAAGGAGGAGGGTCAACCTGTTGTGTACGGCGGGGAGAATTCACTGGCGTAACTACAGTCCAGTCCTAGAGACCTACCACTATCTGCTTGTGTGCCCAGAAATCCTGAGCTTGTTTTTCTCTCCTGCCCTGCTGGATGGGGGCCGCCGCTGTCCCACCCCCGCTGTTTCTCCGGTGCAGCTCTGGGTCTTTGCTCTGCTGTGGCCCCGCACCCCCTGCCCTGCCGGGACATCCCGCAGCTCCAGCTATCACAGCGGAGCTCCTGGTACATCTCATCCACCAGCCCAGGATTTCTGCTCATTCCTGCTGTTCTAGCTTGGTGCTCCCCAGAGTCATGCAGGGGCAGCGGGATCAGACTGCCCCGGGGTTTTGTGAAGCAAAGCCTTTCCTCCGTCACTTCCCGTCTTAGCCAGGAAGTCTGTACCGAGTTTCCTGATTCTGTTTTGTTGTTAATGCCTTAGTTATTATTGTTTGTTTGCCTTCTTACACAGACTAGTAAAAAACTGTTATTCCTACTCCTCATATCCTCGCCTGAGAGTCCCTTAATTTCAAAATTATAATCATTTGGAGAGAGGGGTTTTACATTCTCCATTCCAAGGGAGGCTTTGGCCTTCCCTAGAAGACACCTGTCTTTTAAATTAAGACAAACTGCTATAGAAAAATGCTGTAGTCAACAGACCTGCAGCATTTGTGCATGGCACAAAAGAAAATAGTCTTGAAGTGACAATATGACTTTGAAGTCACGTTTCTGAGAAAGAAACATAGGGTTCCTCATGTCCTCTATGTCTGTCGTCCATCAAATGTCATCTTTCAATGAGAATTTCCAATCTCATAGTCCCTTTTTCTCACTCTTTACGACTTTTGGTTAATCTGATTTGGTTTTGTTGTATGTTTGGAGATTTTTGTTTGTTTTGTTTTCTGATGGCTAGATTCTTATATATGTTGCAACCATTTTGTCCTAATTTTGGAAGCCAAATAACATATTGACTACTTCCATAATCCAGCATTTTGTGGTCCTGCTTAAAAAAATCAGTTGACCAGAGATAGATGATTGTTCTTTGTGGGATCCTTGCTGTGTGTTTTCATGTTCTATTTATGCAGATAACTTATAAGTGTCATCATCCCCACCTTTTGTTTTGGAATAGCCTTTGGGGAAACAAAGCTATGCCTGTTATTTGAGTACTTCACTAGGAAGGTTTCTTCTCCTCTGATATAACTGTGGTTTTTCTCAAACATATTTTGCGGTTTAGTAGGGCTTACTCACTTGTACTTAACAGCAGCTTCCCTGGTTTATTATTAAATAATGAAGCTGAAGAAAATACTTTTACCTTGTCAATTCACTTTTTTCAGGTTTCCTAGATACCACTATTATGTACTAACTATTAATTTTCCCAACATCACATTTTCTATAGCATTGTAATTGTTTTACTTGTGAGCTCTTTCATTATAGCCATCTTTCTGGCATTCTCTATGTTAAGAATGCTAAAAAAAAAAAAAATCTTAGGCTACTTAGATCTGATAGATGTTGGTACAATTCGCGTTTTATTGTACATGTATAAAATAATGGTATAAAGAATTTCTGTTTAAGAACACACAGACGGCTTAGGATTATAAAATCTGCTGCTGGAAACCTGGGAAATAAGGTGATTTACAACTGAACAAGGGTGGCACAGGGAGGATATGGGTCCACCCAGACTCAATGGGCTTGCCAATGGCTCAGCAATTAACTCCTGATATCAATTTGATCTCACTCATCAGGACTGTGCATCTCAATGTCCAAGTTCCTGAAAATCTACTCAAGCACCCTTCCCTTCTTGGAAACCTCATCAACAGACCAGCAGCAGAAAATGAATATGTAACCAACTTGAGCTGGACAAAGAACTAAGACTTTGTAGCCTCAGGCCTGAAAAACTGTACAAAACTTGGATCTCCGATGGCCAGTTTGTGAACTTGGGGGGATCAGTGCACCAGAGGCTGGTCTCGGGTTCACCCAGCGCCGACTCTGGGCTCGACACTGAATTTGATTGTGGCTGTTCCAAAATTTGATTTTTTTTTGCAAATCATCAATAAATTCCTTATTGATAAAATTTGGCTGATTTAATTTTTAACATTAGGGAACTCCCTTTGCAGCATGGTTTATTAATTCAAGGGTGTCTCTAATTATGTGTGTGTTCGTTAGAGCACTGGACCATCTGTACTGTTCTTGCACTATTTAATATTCCTGATCATGAGTAGTTTCTCTAACACTCCCTGACAAGGACAAAAAAAAGGAGGCAATGAAAAAAGTGTTCCTTTCACTCTCTCTCTTTCCTCTTTTCACCCTGATATATCTTATTAATACCTCGTTCTGCATCTGCATGTGTGAACGTAACATGAACAGTTTTGAAAGAGTCCAATTCTTGATCATAATTACAATTGGGTTGAATTTCTGAGTGTTTTCTCTTTTGTAAATTGCCATGGGTTTGGAGGGCAGGTCCTTTTGAGAACTGAAAACTGATTGAGGTGTAGGAAGTAAAGAGTAGGGCTTTTCATGGTGGAAACCAAGTCCATAGTCCTGGTGTAGGACAGGTTTTCTTCAATGTTTTTGTCAGTGATCTGGAGAAACAAGCACACAGGGAAGATCAGGTTATCCGTAAATTTTCTGAATTTTATCCATTCCAACTCTTTTCTTTTTTTCTTTTTTCTTTTTATTTTAGAAATAGCAGATGTTCTGAGCTCGCTTGTTCTTTCAGAAAAAAAAAATTGTCAAGACTGTCATATATGTTGGTATAATTCGCATTTTATTGTATATGGATAAAAATAAGGTATAAAGCATTTCATGTGTAAGGAATACAAACTGCATGGGATTGCAAAAACTTCTGCCGGGAACCCAGGAAGAGAATTAATTTGCAAGAGAACGAAGGGTGGCACAGAGACGAAATGAGCCCACTCCAGCAGGATGGGTCTGCCAACAACCCAACGATTATCATCTGTTACCAATCTGATCTAGCTCATCAGGACCATGCGTCTCAATGTCCAGTTCCTAAAAATCCACTAAAATGCCCTTCCCTTCTCAGAAAACTAATCAACGGACCTGTGGCAGAAATATGAATATGTAACAAAAAAAGGAGAGGCAAGGGACTGAGGCTGTCTAGCCTCAGGCCAAAAAAACTGTATAAAACTCGGCTCTCTAAAGACCAGTTTGTGAACTCCAGGGAGATCAGTGTGATAGAGGCTGGTTCTGAGTTCACCCAGTGTCGACCCCGGGCTCAACGCTGACTTGGATTGTGGTTGTCTCGAACTTTGAATTTGCAAATTTTCAATAAATTCCTTATTGATAAATTTGGCTCATTTCATTTATAACAAGACCAAGCCAAATTTCCTTGGCTTCTGGTGTTCTCCAATTCTTTGAGAGGCAGTGTTGGTACTGAATCTTTGTCCGTCAGACAGATCCAGAGCAAAATTCATGACTGTATCATTAACTGACAATTACAGAATGAAAGTGGTAACTTGACAACACTTCCAAGTGGCTAGAAGTGAATGTTTGCCTAATAGAAATCATTATCAGGATGGGTTTGTGCTTCTCAGATAAGATCTGGGCATTACTGTGAAGAGACAGGAAGTTAATCTCTGATTGTGCCACAGGGAAGCTGACAGCTCTTCTATTGTGTAGTTTTACAGTTGCCTGCCAGCACCAACCTCTGTTTGCCATTCAGTTGTCGATGAGTGAGGTGTGTCAAACTGAACACAAAGAACAATGTTTTTCCTATGGTGGAAACCCCAACATTTAGAGTTTATTTCTCTTTTATTGTATTGTATTAGTTAGCACCATGCAGACTGATTACTTACATGAAAGGATGATACAGGTATGAAATACAGGACAATTCCAGCTAGATCAATTACAAGTAAAGCAGGGTAGAATTATTTTTCAGTGTCAGGCAATTTCAGCCATTTAAAGATAACTGTGCCTGTACATCCTAGATAAATGAAATGGAGCTATGTAATTATCATTCTCAAAAAGCTGCAGAGGCCACTCTGTTTTGCAAACTGTCAGAGTGCTGTAAAAGTGTCACAAGCTAAATATCACCATGCAAATGAGCTCACTGTCTCTCATCAGGTAGTGAAAACAATTTGACTACAGTAGTTATTTTGAAATATTGACTTGAATTCTAAACCAGGCAGCTAACAACAGAGAATACTGACTAATCCTGAAAAGGAGATAAAATGTCTTCACTTTTTTATTTCAACTCATTACACTGAATATTTTAGATTAAATAGACATCCAAGCTAAACCCATAAAAGTGCCTGCTTTTTTATTTTTCTTCTTCCCTCCTCACCAGCCAAACTCCCAAACTCTGTAAGATGTCATTAAATTTTGTTTCCCATCACATAATAGAATGTCTCATAGTGTCCCTTAGCACAAAATGGATTAAGGAATAAGTGGCCATTTAATAGTTTTGAGTGCTTTCAAATCTGAGAAAACAGAGGTTAGATGAGGCTAGATTCCAGAGTCCTTGCATGTGATGAGTGTTATTGCATTATGAATAATTTCTTGGATGGTTGTGAGAATTGTTGGTTTTCTTTTCACAGATAATTCTGTTATCAGGCCTTCTGCTGTTGTCAGGCCTTATCCTGACACACACTTTAGCACATGATTAATGTTATCACAGCTAGTGTAGTTTTTAAAGTGCTTGATATTTTAAGTTTTGTTGGTCTGGGATGAGATATAAAAGTGTTTCATGGGTGTTCTGTAGATGATATTTCCCAGACAAGTGCAAATCAGGATGCAAATATTGATCCACCCCAGATAGACACGTTCCTCTACCCAAGGCAGATTTCCAATTTACATCTCATAAACATATGTATATTACAGAAAAACCAGATCAAGACAATATAAGACAATGTGGAGCTAAACAAAGTTAAGAGTCAAGTGAACAAGTCTGAAAAATTGTGTCTGCACCCTCTATATTTGAGGGCCAGTAGAAATTTGAAAGAAATATGGCAGACCTGATTTTCTGGTGACATTAGTTTAGCTTTTCTGTAAAAACGACTTTGTATTTGTTAGTTTATGGCATCATAGTTTAATTCATAATTAAATGGACATCATTAAAGGGATCACAACTTGTTTAGCACAGGGCAGACTCTGGACTTTTGAATTCTACAAGCAGGTAGGAAGTAAAGGCTCAGTTTCTCAATTAATTATAAAGTTATTGTGGTGGTATTTTTGTGTTATGGCACCTGGTATTTCTGTTTTGAGCAATATAGATTATTCTGACAGATCAAATAATTACACTGCATAGATAAATTCAAAATTAAACACTAATTATTTGTATAGGTATAAGAAATGGAATGCTCTGAAACTTCAAGTGTATTAAAATTGGTGATGTGAGCTGTATTCTAATTTATAATAGCTTAAAAATATTAAAGTCACAGTAACATAAATGATTAAAGGCAATACCTTAAATTTCTTACTTATCATTGAAAGATAAAACAAATAATTTAAAATCTAACCAGAATTTATAGGGACTAGGGTCATTCTCACAAATATATTTTCAATCTAATCCAAGTAAAGAAGGGACAAGCACATCTGGGGCCTTTAAGATTGCTGTTATTTACACATAAATAATTTAGTACTGAATTTCAGTCTAACTATGTATTCATAACCATTTAAGAGAGGAAGTCAAGAGTGAGGAAGGACAGTAATGGTGACAATAATGGTATAAGTGCCTTCAAAAATTTAATACATCCATTAATTTTGGCAACATAGGAGATGAAGCAAATAAACTGACTTGTCAGCCTCAAAATGGTTTTAAAAGAAGAGTCTTGTGTGGATCCAGATTTATTTTGGTGCAAATATTTTCTAAAACATCCCTGAGGCTATTTATCCTACAGTGGCCTGGACTTTGCAAGCTTTTAAGCAATAACTAGAGCTTCTTTTGTTGCATTGTCCTTTAGTCAAATATGCCTTAACTGAATTACAGAGCAGATGAGGTAACAGTTTCTGTAAGGACCAATTCCTCCTCATGAATAAGCACATACAAACAGAAAGAGAGAAGATGGAAGAGAGAGGGACAAGAAGAAGGATTATGCCCAGAAGAAAGAGTGAAGTCAAACTGCAGTTGACTGAAACAAAAGTCGTGATTGTGAGTCACATTTCTTTCCATTCATATGTTTGCTGCTGCCACCTCTTTTGTAGAGGACCTTGCTCCTCTGTATGCTCATCAGATTGTCTTTCACATCCCTCCTGTCCCCTTCTACCTGCAAAGCAGCACACACAGAAAGAGAGGTTATACCCCAGAACCACAGATAAATCTCATTCTGAACATGAAGCATTTGTTGGTCAGGTCTCCAGTTCTGGAACTAGTTCTGCTTGGGGAGGAAGCACAAGCTTTAAAGAGATTCTCCAGTGGCAGTGCCTGTGAGAGTAATTTTGCATGGGAAAAAGGAGAGAAGAAAAGCTCTCCCAGACTGACATTGTCTGAAAAGAAACAAGGTTGAATGCTCTTAGTTCTCCCCACGTTTTGAGCCAAGGCACAGTAAATGGTGACAATTAAAAGTGCACTCTGGAACCAAAGTACAATATTTCAAAATCACAGCCACGTGTTGCTTGTGGTCAACACATTCTGTGATGTATTGCTTAGAAATCATTGGTGAGTCTTGAATTTCTATCACTCCAAATGGCATAACCAGGATTTCCAGCATCTAAAGCTCCTCAGAGGGAAAGGAGATTGAAAACCCCTCTTCAGTGCTTAAAATCACAGTTGATTGCTCTACAGTGCACACAATTTGCCATGCAGAAAAAAATAGTATCAACAGTCTCTCAGTGCTACTAGAGTAAAATAATCCAGAAGGAGATGCTAAAGCATTTGAAGGTGTTAACAGCACATCTGTCATATATTTAAATTTATTTTGCACATTTCTGTATGAGTACTAAAAGGTTGGGCCATCTACTGAGGCAGTCCTCCAAACCCATCAATTATTACAGCTTGTAATTTTAATTATTTATTCTTCAGAGCTCTCCTTTATCTGTTCAACCTGAATGGCTAAATCAAAGCATATATGTAAATTGACTTCCTTTTCTGGCACCTACAAAATATTAGAGTGCTAAAGCAATGGTCTATATTTAAATATCTGGGTTTTTTAAATGGCTTTAATTTGTGATAGTTATGTTGCCATTTAAGAAATACTAACAAAACAAGAGAGCAGTGTTAAATGCTAAGCATGCTTTATAAATGTTATGATACTTTAATAATGGTCCTGTAAGTAAACTACAGCACGACAAATTATTTCCCTTTCTCTTAAAAAGTAGAGATCTCCTAAAAACAGCATATAAATATCATTATAAAAAGACTGAAGGTGTCCTATGGTTTTCACAGAAGACAATCTCTTATTTCATGGCTTGTCACAAACCACATTAAAAACATATATTATTATTACAAATAACAAGTAGAATGTCTCATTGTTGGCTGGAATATTTATAGAACTTGTAGAATTGTTGTCTACTGGAAGTGTACAGGTCTTCTGGTAATAATTTTTGTTCTTGAGTAAGAGCCAGGTGAAAAGTCTCAAAAGGTAATCTAGTAATGGAACATCTCATGGATCTTTTGACCTTTGAATATGAGGATAGTCTGTCAACAAATCTCTAAATTGTCTATATTCAGAACAGTGAGAGATTTTTCCCCCTAGGTTATAACTGGGTGATTTGGCAACCAAATTGCCAAACTCTCTCTAGGTCTTTAGTTCCATTGGTGTGATATCCCAGCCTGATGAAGGTTGGTAGAGCTACTACAGAGAGATAGGTCTCAGGACTGTTCAAAGCCATGCCCCATCTTGGCAAGGGTAAGAGTTTAAGAAGCCAGAACTTGTAGGGTAGAATCTGCCAATTCTAAACCTTTTAATTACATATTTATTCCAGGTAACTTTTAAACAAACCTTTTCAAAAGTTTGTTATTTAACTGGGATATTTCTGTGTGTGCCATAAAAATTACAATGAATGTCTGATAGTGTAGCGTTGTTTGGATTTATTTTATAAGTGTTATGATAGCATTTATTGTAAACTGTAATATTAGCTGAGCTGGTTAGTTATGTTTGTAAGCTGGGCCTCCTGTCCTTATCAGAAGTTGATAAGGGTTTCCAAGACAACCCAGGCTTTCACCCAGATTGGTCCACCCCCCCGCCCTGAGATCATCCCCTTCCCATCCTTTGTAATGCATCTTCTCCCCTGTATCCATAAATCATCCCCAAGGTCTAGTGCATGGACAGTGGTTGGTGGACATCCCAATGCCCCCACCCCAATTTAGCTTGATTTGTTCTTGTTTAAGTAATGATGTTGGTATGTACTACATGGCTTGGTTTTATTGGTTTTTAACTTGTACCCACCCCTTTGGAACTGGACTGGTAAAACCCCCCCCAGAACTCAGGGTCGGGGTCTTTCTCGCTCTCTTGGGAAGCTCCGAACCTGGGTCCAGGGAATTCCCCTGTGTCCCCCGAATAAAAACCTGCTCCCAATGCCTCGAGAGCGAGAGGTCCACTCCTTCTGACCACGACCGTGACAGTGGAGGAGAAAAGTGCTGCAGAGCCTGAGACCCACACAAAGGTACTGTTGGAGCACAGCCAGGGCTGCTGGGGGTCAGCCAGACGGGGCTGACCACAGAGACAGAGCTGTGAGCTGCAACATGATAGCATTATAAAAAGAGAATTAACAGGTATCAGTGTTCAGACACAGGCCTGATGGAAGTACTTTTAGAAGGATTCTTATTCTTTTCTAAATTAGTTAATCCAAACACTAATTATGGATATCAAAAGGATATTCCAGGAAATCGTCAATGAAATTGAAATCTGAGTCAAAAGCTAAACTTCTGGGAAGATATCAAAGCCAAGGAAGGGCTATAGTTACTTCTTCATTGATACCTTTAAGTCTAGCTGTTATGAACAAAACAGCAGAACCAACATTTTTCATTGGCAGTAATTTCCAAACTGTCCTTCCAGACTGACTTTACCAGCAGAAGATGGAGATGAAAACATCCAAAGATACTCGGACAATGACTTAGGGACTTTAAGTGGTAACCACATTAGCTATCTATGCTAAGATTGTAATAGCAACACTTCTTCCACTAAAAATTTGCTCAAAAATGCTTTTCTAGATTTACATCTCATTGTTATTCTACCCCATCAAGCCTTTTTTAGGTGTCTTTTTTTACTGTGTCTGAAGTAGGAGCCCACAAGTTACTTTCTTCTAGTTTGTTTCTTCTCAATTCAGGTCTCTGTCTCCTGTGAATGAAAACAATGAAGAACAAATTAATTCCAGCAGATATGTCCACACTGTCTATCTGCCTTTCAAGGACTGAGCATTTCTTAAGTCAGTTATTAAGAACTGTGCCACTTTTACAAGCTTTGGTTTGCAACTTGTGAATATGGCTAGTTTTAGTTCAAGCAGCTGTCAAGCTCTACTGTTGTGCAACAGCAGAAGTATTGTTTTTCTGTAGGAGCTGTGTTAAGTGAACAAGAGACCAAAACCGTGCTTGATCAGCTTAATGAGATAAAAGGACATTTTGGCTTAGTAGAGAAAGACAGAGGAAATTACTGAAATTGATTACCCTGTTTATCACTGGCTCAATTTGTTGGTTCCCTTGGCAACTGACACTGAAGTAGATGAAGTTACTAGTAGCCTGAAGGAGATCAACATAAGATTTCTATCAGCCACATTAACTGTCTTCTGATGGTCAGAAGTATGGAGAGAAAAGTAGAATTTTACTGGAGGGATTAGATCACTATCACTCCAAATGTAGCTAGTCTGACTTAATTATTTATTTGAATATTTTCTAAGAAGAAAATGGGTGAATGTGTTATACTACTACATCACTTTCATTTATTGTTTTGTTGACTGATCCAATTAGCAAGCAAGCTAGTTTAGTAAGTGTTTTGTGTGAAAAAGGTCTTAAGAAAAAAATACTATCTAGAGTTTCAGTGAGATGTGAAAAGGGGTTGTTTTCTATATTATTTGTACATCCTGTTGCGTATTTGATGTAAAACTGCTGCATTTGAGTTTTGATGTGATATATATATATCATATTTGTTGTGAGAAGTGCCTGGAAAAACCTTTGAAATTAATAAATTGTGATCTATAAAACCAGAAATTTTTCCATAGGTCACAAATCCATTGGACAGGAGGAAATAGTGTACTCTCTGTAGCCACTGTACCAGCTATAGATTTCCAGCAAATACAAACTTTCCACAGTCTTGGTGGCATATTTGGGTGTAGCTCTCTCTCTTCCATGTATTTGAATGCTCTCTCCTAAGCCTACAGAAGGGATGGCTAGGGGATTATATTGTTTGTTCTGCTTACAGGATGCTGTTCAACAGCTATGCCACAGCATTTCCTCAGAATTGTGTTTTCTCATGTGCTTTGCTTTATTGGTGGATGTTTTCTCCTCTGTCTCAATCAGCACTTTATTTGGGTGCTTCTTTTATTTCTGAACAAACTGATTCACGAGGACCTGACAGCTGGGATCTGAAGTTTTCACATCAGAATTCACAGTTCTTTCTTTACTGAAGATAGCTTTTATCAAAAACCAGAGGTCAGTGAAGATTTTAGGTCAGTTTTCAGACCCTTTTGGACAACTGGATTATGAAAACCAGAGAACTGAGGAGCCAGACCCTGTCTCTCAGTGTCTGTGTCTGTACTTTGGGATCTGGGAAACCTTCCCAGTTTCCAGACCTGGATACTTTCCCTGAGCACGTTGATTCCCTGTAGGACAAAATCTGTGCTGTTTTCCATTCACACACACACATATATGGACACTGTTTCTAAGGAGAAAATCTGGGCATGGAGACCAGCAGGGAGACCTAACATATTCTCACAATATATCTCATCTGGACTCCCTGGGCTTGTCAAGAAGCCCACTTAGGATGCAGTCTAGTCATATCTGGAATTATTGGGGTTTGGCTGTTTTCTTCAAATTTGAGAAGTAGGCAACTATCTTTTAATTTGAATACTAAGAACAATAGTCTATATATACATGTGTAAAGAAGCCTTCAGAAGTTTTACAGAGCAGGGAGTAATTATATGTGAGAGGTTTCAGTTTCAGAAAGTTTTAGAGCATTTCCAGTTAATATAGGTCAAGAGAACAGTATTCTTACACACTGAATAGAAAGCATTCAGCTACCCATATGAAACATATGCACTCTTGGCAGTAACATAGCTGCAACTGGAGTAATTTTTGGCAGACTCAGCTTTTACTTGTTGTGTAAAAATATTTTCTGTCCTATTCTGTTTCCTTCTGCTGTTGAATATGGGTCTAAGAGTTTGTCGACTTCACAGTGCACTTCTCTGCCTACAGATTTTAAATCTGCTACCTAAGGACTTGGTTCTAACTAATAAAACTAGAATTAAAAAGAAAAAATCAATTTCAATTTTCTCTTTAGGTGCCTTTTTGTTGTTGTTGGAATGAATAAATTGCCTTGCAGCTTTTCTCCACCTTCAGTACTGAGTGCTTACATATTAACAGCTGTACACAGGTTAACCTTTTAAAAATGGGTTTTATTTAATTAAGCCATACACTAGAAAAAAATCCTAACCTACTCAATTGTAAATTGTCACAGTTGTGTTGTGTGCTTCCTTCTGCTGAAATCTGATTTGCTTGGTTTTCTGCCATAGGGTATATATCTGAAATGAAACAAATTCAGAGGCTTAATGAGAAAGAAACAAAAACATCCTGAAATCCTATTTTGTCTGTTATTCTGAGCTCACCAGAGAGATCAACAACATCAAGAGTTCTGTTCCCGGGTGGAGCTTACACACAAAGCACAGAGAACACAGTCACAGAGATGCTTCCAAGTGTGCTGAGACACAGACACTGAAACCATCTCATTTGGGAGCAATGTCCGAGCAGAAGGTCTAAAAGGGGGAGGCCTCCTTGGCACCGGGATATCAGAGCTGCATACCTTCTTTTCTTTTGAAGTTTTGTTCTGTGGGTGTGCAGAAATAAAGGAAACAGACATAGAAAGGAAGTAACACAGTACTCCGTAAGGTCACTTTTCTCTAAGAATCTATTTTCCTTTTCTCTGTTGCTGTTTGAAACAGACCAAATATTAGTATGTATTAAATCTGGTCAGCCTCAATAGTGCTAATTGGGATTTCTGCAAGTGCCACCAACGAAGCAACAGCAGAATTATTCATACAATAAATACAATGATAGACTACTCACAATAAATGGAAGTGAGGTAAGGGCGTAATGCTGCTGCCTTCCTGAATATCATGGAAAAAATTTATGCCCACTTGCCTGAGGACAAGACTTGTTCTTCATTTCTGGAATGCCACTTTTAAAGTTATTTTTTGCTTGCTCACATCAGATAGCAAAATTTTATCATAAGCACTTTTGCCTCGTATCTCATGCTGCATACAGGTTATTGAGCTTCCCAGCTATTGCTCTTTGCAAATCAGGAAAATAAATTAGGCAAGCATAAATTCAGGGAGTAATAAATTCAGGGAGTCATTGTTTTATGTAGCCTTATACAGAGCAAGATGAAGTTAATGAATCACTTTTCCTTTCCTCAAACAAGATAAAGCCTCTGCTGAGACAGAAATGACCACCCTGTTAAGCAAGATTTACAGATCTTAAATTAATTCAGATACTTGCTTCTAAGGATATTTGTGTGATCCTCTAGTTTTAAACCCTAAGAATATGAAGTCAGTATTGCAGCAGACAGTTTAGAAAATTAGCTTAATATGTGTATTGATTCTATAATTTATGCTGACCTGCTTTCAAGGATCTTCCTGCAATTTCTTATGTGACTTACACTCCAGCTCCAGGATGATGGCATTGTGCAGCCTCTGGATTTTGAATCCTCAGCACTTAAATAATGTATTTCTTCCTCTACCCTTTTTTCATTTGTTCAGTTTATAAATTACTCTATTACTTTAGATAATTGAATAATTCTCCTGATTATTTATTTTTCCATGGACTGCTTTATACAGACCTGTTTTATGAGAAGTGTGTTTGAAGTATTTTATTGTGGGGGTTTGTTGCTGTTGTTGGTTTCTGAGTTTTTTATTCAATTTTGTGTAATATGTACAATATGGAATAACTTGTAAAGAAAGATCCTAAAATCCTTCCAACTGGTTACCTAGGAAAAATGAAGTGTAGTCAAGAGATTTGTGTGAAGCATGTGTCTATTATTTCCAGGATTTCACAGCAAAGTATTTTAACAGATAGGGAAATAATGATATGATTGTTAATACCATGATTTTAACTGTAACTGTAACTTATTTTTCAAAAAAACATTAAAGGGCAACAGGTGTCCACAACTTCAGTATCAGGACTCTTTGTAGTGTGGCACATTCTATAAAGGGTCCATTTAATGGTAAAATTTTGGTGATGATAATTAATTTTTGCTGTTAGCAGCTACACTTCAATAGCTTGATGTTTAAAGTTTTAGAGCATGTGTGTTTTAAAACAAATGGAATAGACTAGTAGTAAAATTTAAAGGGCATTTAAGAAATAACTGTTAAGAGTAGCTAACTATTTCATAAAGGCTAGTGGCAGGAGTGAGAAGATGATATTTCTTCACAAAACGTGTAGAAAACCTTTTGGTTCAGGTATAAAAATGCTTGTGTTGCTTTTACTGGAGAATCAGTAAGAAAAGTGTTGCTGTCTAATTTCCCCATTTCATGCCAGTAGAAGTTGCTTTTGTTCCCTGACTATTCTACATTGCTCTTCTTCCTTTGCAAATACGGAGTATATCAAGCAATATGAAAGTTTTTTTAATGAGAAATAGAAATTAATTGTTATTTTTTTCTTTGGTAATCTACTCCCTCAGTCTGTTGGAAATCTCTGATTATGCACAAGAGAACAAAAGGAATACAAATCATAGGACAAAAGTATTGGCATAAATTGTGGATGAATAAGTTGAAAATCTTCACAAAACAAGAAGAAAGAAATGCCATTTAAATTAAAAGATATACCAGCAAATACCAGTAGTTAACTATTTTATTTCTCCAGGGATTTTTTTGGCACATAAATTTAATCAAGTACATCAAATGAATAGATGTAATGAGTCTTGTTTTATGTAAAGTCAATGAACTATTTATTTTTCACCAGTTACTGTCACTGAGGATAAATTTATGAGGAATCTCCATACTTCAGTCCTATCTTTCTGAAACGTCATTAAGAGGAAGAGGTCTATAGATTAACAGAATTTTTGAAGTTCTTGAGCAAGGGACTAACAAAGGTCTTGCACAGATGAATGGTTATTTGCAGTTTAGATAATTTTTCATTTCAATTGAATGTCAGCAGGAGATTTTTTTTTTTCTCTTGCAGGCCCAGCACACAGTGGAACTGTCTCTGTGTAAGTTCAAAGGGACATCATAGGTCTTTCTTTCCAGAGGGATTCAAGATTCTCTTCTTGCCTCTTGTTGTCAGTGCATCATTTTGCCTATCACTTCAGCTGCACAGAACTCTGTGCCATGGGGTGGATGAATCAAGATGTACAAAACTGAGTTTCGAGGCCTCTGTTCCTAGAATAGCAAATTTTTGCCTTTCTGAGCATTTCTAAATGTGTGCTTTTTTGTTCTTGGAAGGTTAGTTGTTTTCAGGATGCCTGCTCAATAGTCTGAAATTGAGAGGCACATAATACTTAACCTTTTAAAATGCACATTTACGCTTCTGTAGTTCCTGGGAGAATGGTTATTTCCAGTTTTCCATCGGTTTGTGAGCCTTGCTGCCTTCAAGTTATCCAAATATTTTTATTTTCAACCCTAGCTATACTTTCAAATGGGAGGAACAAAATCAATATTATTCTCTGGTAATTTTTAAGGTTTTAGACATTCTAATAGTAAATGCCTTTTTTTTGGCACCCAAACCTGCCCCAACACTGAGGTGAGGCCACCCCAGCCCAGAGCAGAGCAGGACAATGCCCTCCCTTGCCCCCTGGCCCTGCTGTCCCTGATGCCCCCAGGACACACTTGGCCCTCCTGGCTGCCAGGGCACTGCTGGCTCGTATTCAGCTTGCCATGGACCAGGACCCCCAGGTTACTTCTACATAACACCTCTACTTGATGTAAAAAAAAATTTATAGCTTTGTTTACTTTAGTGTTAGATAGCTCTACAGATAAATAGTTGGGAAAAAAAAATAGAATTCACTCATACAATCATTTTAAATGCCTGACTCTAAAACTAAATCAAATGTTCAGATACATCTTCATCTTACAGTGCAGTGCCACGTACTGTGGACAATATGCTTAGGAACAAAGCTCCATTAATTTTCTTAGGCTGTTTTCATCTCATTCAGACATCTCAAGTATCTGTGTTGTGCCAAAACCTTATTCTTATCTTTATTTTCTAATAAAAACTGTTGTTAATGAATTATAGAATCATAGAATTATATGGGTTGGGTTGGAAAGGACTTGAAAGGGTCCTCTAGTCCAACCTCCCTGGCAATCAGCCCAGACATCTTTGACTAGACCAGATTGCTCAGAGCCCTGTCCAACCTGGCCTTGAATGTTTTCAAGAATGAGTCATTCACCACCTCTCAGGGCAACCTCTTCCAGTATTTTACCATCCTGACTGTCAAAAAAATTCTTCCTTGTACCAAGCCTGAAACTGCCCTCTTTTAGTTTAAAACCTTTACCCCTTGTCCTATCATTGCAGGCCCTATTAAAAAGTCTGTATCTACCTTGCTATTAAAGCCTGCTATAAGAAATGAAAGGTTGAAATAGGGTCTATTTTTAGATTATCATAACATGAGAAGATTTTGTGCAGTTCAGTAATACCAGAGTGTTCATTACATGAACTGGGATGAAGATGTGAAAAAAGCATGTGTAGACCATGTCCTTTGAGAATTGTATTGTACAAACAGTATATAAATAGTGAGAAACTTGAGACACTGAACAGTCAGTTGAACAAGGGACTATGTCAACTTCTGAAATATTGCATACTCTTTAGTTATTAAATAATAAAATCTAATTATTAAGAAATGTTGCCTCCATAACTAAAGTATCAAGTTGGTATAAATATTTTAGCATAACTTTCAAAATCTAGACAAGAATAGAATTTGCATCTAAAAAATGTATGGCTATTTATCAGGTCACCTACAGTTCAACATTGAGTAGCAGCACAAGGCACTGACATCCAGGATTTTAATTGGTATCTGTAAATGACTAAGCCCAGGTATTTCTTTAGAGAATGAAGCCTTTCACCCCCTCATTCCTAATTGATTCCATCACAATTTCAGGACATCATCAATAATTTTTCTGTTACATCCTATATTTTCTGTTTTCCTTAGTTTTTTAATCACAAAAATTTATGCAACCCTGAACCGTAAGGGATTTTGGATACAGCAGAATTAAATGAAAAAAAAAAAATCTAATATTGCAATATATCAATAGTGTCTTGTGACAGAGAGTTCCATAACATTATCTGGACAATCTTCTGGAACTTTGTGTGGTTCTGGGTACAATTTTATAATGTCCAGTTTGACTTACAGATTTTTGGTAGGGGTTTCTTTGGGGTTTTTTGTTTGTTCTTTTGTTTGTTTTGGGTGGGGTTTTTGTTTATGGGGGTGTTTTTTGGTTTTTGTTTTGTTTTTTTTTTTTGGGTGGTAGCATGGGGGTGTTTGGGTTTTGGTTTTGTTTGTTTGTTTGTTTGGATTTTCTGCTTGTTTTTTGTTTTTAATTAGATAGCATTATTTTCTGTGACTGTTGAGTCCTCCTCATGATCACCATGGTTAAATCCATGTTTGGAATAAACCTATCCTTGGAGACCCAGGTTCTTTGAAGCATATACTCTAAATGCTGGATCTCTTTGCCCATTAATGCTCATGGGGAAGTAGATGGGGACAATCAGCATCTCTGTGCATGTTATAAGACCACAATGTGATTTGCAACCAGTCCTCTGATTACTGGAAACCTCTCCTATGTTTGCTGAGGATGTGAGACCTGTTGTTACTGCAACAGTTGTGTAATGTTGCTGGAGCTGCAGGTGGTTCCAGGAGGCCATCTGAAGGTTAGTTGTAAACACAAGGTATATGTTGGGATTGTACAACTTGTTTTTTCCTCCTCAGTGTGACCTCGGGTGTAGGGAAGTCTCACGTTCTGGAGTGCCCAATGTCCACTCGTCTGTGTGTGTCAATCCTTTGACCACCTCCACTTCAGTCTTGACCCTGCTGCTCCTTGGTTTCCTCATTTCTGGTGCCTGACCAATTTCCCTCACTGCTGTTGTACTTGGTTGTTCACTCTGTTCCTGTCACCTGCTTCTAAAGTCTATTTGTTTTGTAGTTGTTGGATACCCTCCTGTTGGAACCCTGGAGGCTGAGTATTTTAGGCTTTCTGTGCTAAAAGGCACTGACCCTCATACCTGCCCAGGTGTTTGTCTGTGGGTATGTCTTAAACTTGATCTTGGTTGGCTAGCCATGCTGCCTAAAGTGCCTCTTGGAGATTTTCTGATCTCTCTTCTGCGTGATGAAAATACCTGTTCCCCGTCTCCACTGACAAGAATGCAGAAAGCTCTGAAGGATATTTTTTATCACTGCTTTGTTTAAATGTTCGGATGAATTTGTATTCCTCTCAGCATTTCATAACAGAAAGATGTATCAGTTCTGATTTCTTGACTGACTCCACCTGGAGGACACAAGCTTTGATTAAGCTGTTATTTTACCAAGAAATTTGCTTTTGTCAGGCCTGTAGTGAAGTAGTATTGATTACTTGAGGGAGGCCACCCAAAGTTCTTACATGGTGTTTCAGGGTAAAGATATCCCAGACTAGTAATGATTCTGAAACAAGAGGAAGATTTGGCACTGATTAGAGGAAGCTTGGATATGCCTCAAGCCTATAAAGGTCAGCTGATATGGAAAGGATGTCTTTGCAGCTGCAGATCTCCATGAGTTTATTTTCATATTTATTTTAATAGGGGCATGCTATTACAGTAGCTTTCATGTAAAGAATAAGCCACCATGATAAAAGTGATTCTTTTAGCATAGTTGGTAAGTTGGTACTCCTTTGAATGCCAGGAAATAAGTTGGTTAAGAAATTTAATATTGACTAGCATTCTATTGTAGCATTAAAGGTTTTCATAATTTCAGTCACATTAAATTGCTAATGAGATCCACACTATCAATGAACAGGTGGGATCCAAAGCCTCTTCACAAGAAGTTCTCACTTTGTACAAACAAGGTAACCTTAAATGAACTGGTATTTGTAAAGAATTACAAAAGTCAAAGTCTACTCTAACTGAAAATCTTTTTATCGACTATCTGATTATTCTTTTACTCTTTTGTTTGCTTAAGGCACCAAGTCAATGCCGTAAACCTCTGACACAGTAGTAGAAGCAGAGAACATACTGTACTAATAAATAGTAGTGTCTGAGTTGCAGACAGACCTGTAATGTTTCAGACGAAAACAAAATCTACAGACAGGGAAAAATCTTCTTCATAGTTTCAGGAAGGACTAAGTAAATACTAATGTTTTTTCACTTGCAAAGTTTGACATATATTATTGTATACAAACTTTGTTTGCCATAGAAAATAGTGTGAAGCTTAAGGTTGTCCTTAACTGAAAGGAGTTAAATTTCAGGGAAAATAAATATGAGGGAGTTTCCTAAGCAGAAATAGAACTCTTTTCAATAATGCACCAAACAATGGCCTCTATTACCTGACATAGATATTGCAGAAATTTTTGTTATTACTTTCTGGTGGTAACAGGAAGTTATGCTGCTGGATATCAGTTCTCAGGCTCATAAAGTTATGTCTGCTCTCTGAAGTAGTTTTACTCTGTATTTCTTAATTTAATTTTCTTTGTCTTGTAGAATTAAGAAAGGCAGCAATGCCAATGACAGTGAATTATGTATAAGGGAACCCTGATTCATTTTAGCAGCATTCAGATCAAGGAAAATGGCATGACAACAGCTATGAAAAGCTGTTGAAATACTCTGTTGCACCATCTCACCCAGCCTATTTTCCTCTGACACAGTCCAAAAGATATAAGAACCCATTATCCCCTCTGCAAGTGTCAGGGTTTAGAATTTTGAACATGTACCTGCATGAGAAATTATCCTCTGACCTGTGTTGCAAAGTACATGCTGGTGTGTTCCTCAGCTTCTTGTCAACCTTTTTCACTGAAGGGTAAGTAAGATCAAATTACTGAATGTTTTTCATTAAATAATAAAACAATTTATCACAGGTAGTGTGCCTGCTTGTTGAAACTTTATGCACAACATCTCAAGACATTTCTTTCAGTATCATATTGGAAGACAAGGATTCTTCATGAAAAAGCATCTCTGAATGCCAGTTCATTCAGGGAATGGAGAAGCAGATCACATGTGTATAGCAAATTCAGACTACTTTAATTTTAGTGAAACAAAGGTTCAGAAGAAAAATGGGCTTACCTTTTTTTAATTTATTCTAATATTCTGTTGCACAAACTTGAGCTGACATTTCCCAAGAACTACCTCTTAGTGCCTTTTTTTTTTTGAGTGGTAATGTAATAATGGTGTATTATGATATGTACTTTCTATTTTATTTCCTCCTTTAGAGATACAGTGCATTACTGCATTCCTCAAGACTGAAATGAAAAGTTGATTCTTCTTAAAGTATAGAATGTAAACGGGAGTTATAGCTAGCTTGAAGCTGTAAAAATATAAGTATATCCATTATTTTCTTCTGGCACAATGAATTCACAATAAGTGTTTTCCATCTTCTACAATACAGTGTGTAGTAAATAAGTTATTTGCAGTTTTCACACAAACAAAATTTTGCCAAACAAAACTTCGGTCTCATTTACCCAGACATTTTAGAATGTACAGAATTATAGAGTGGTTGGAAGTGACCTTAAAGATCATCTCCCTCCAAACTTCCCTTCTGTTGGCAAGGACTCCTTCCACTAGATCAGCCACATAATCAGCCTGGCTTTTTAAACACTTGCAGGGATAAGGCACCCACAAATTATCCAGGCAACTTGTTCCCATGCCTCACCACCCTCACTAAACATCACTTCTTTCTGAAATAAAATCTAAATCTACTGTCTTTCTGTCTAAAATGGCTACCCCTCATACCATCATTGCACTTCTGATAGAGTCTTTCCCATCTTTTCTGAAGCTCCCTTTGGGTACTGGAAGGTATTACAAGATCTCCATGGAGCCTGCTCCTCCGCAGGCTGAACAGCCTCAACTCTCATAGCCTGTTCTTGTAGGAAAGATGCTCCATCCCTCTCTGATCATGGCCTCCTCTGGACCTGCTCTGACAGGTCCCTGTCCTCCCTGTGCTGGGACCTCAGCTCTGGATGCAGAGCTCCAGGTGGGTCTCACCAGAGCAGAGCAGAGGGGCAGAATCTCCTCCCTCCCCTGCTGCTCACGGGGCTCTGGATGCAGCCCAGGACACGTTTGGCTTTCTGGGCTGGGAGTGCCATGGCTGGATCATATTCGGTCATCCACCAAGATACCAGAACTTTAAGTACTATTTGCTGTTCTACAAAGCCATTAAACTATATATCAAACTATCATATTGTTGTCTCTATTAATGTTTTTATTAACCTCTTGGAAACCTGAGTGTATCAAAAAGAGCAGAAAACACGTGGAGTAAAGTAGGTATAATACAATTAGAAGTAAAATACATTAGATTCTGGAAGACTTTGCCTCTAAAAGCTGGGTAGGAACTTCTTCCACCCCTACTATTATGAAGATGTGTTTTGTATTTATTATGCTCTTACTGTATACCAGTTATGCATGGGTGGATTTTATTGTTTAGAGAGACATACAATGTAGTCCTTATTTCAGAAACTCTGAGCTTTTAAATTGTTGATCTTTGCCACAGATCTGGGATACTAGGCCTTACTTACATATAGCACCCTGAGTTTAACATGTAAGCAAGCTTCTGAATTGATCTAGACTCATCAATTTGTTTTTACGCCTTTCTGTACCAGTGTTGACATACATGTGTTGAAAATCCACCCTGGCTATAACTACTGTTTTCAGACTTAAGAACAACTTGTTTCATTCCTTTTGGCTCTGCTATATGAACTGTGTTTTTCTGATTACTCTTCAGCTGTGCTATTAAGTAGAACAAAAAGTTTTGAACATAAAATTAGAAAGGAAAGCGACATTATTATGCTTTCTCTGGAGCTTAAGGAATTCTAAGTGGTCACCCTGATTTAATTAAAGTGTCTTTGAAAGTTTTACTGATAAATAGTTTTGATGAAGCAATCTGCTTTAGAGATGAAAGATCCTGATAGGAATGCAAGTTAACAAGATGTTCTAGTAAATTAAAGCCAGTTTTTAAATCTAGTGTATAACTCCAAGACAAAAACATTTAAGCAGAAAAAAGGAGAAGAAACATAAGATCACACTATTCCAAACAATACTTAGGTTTGAAATGCAGAGCTGGGGAACACCAAGTACAAGAAGAAATCTAAAAGTCCAATTTCTCTATTAACACATTAACAGGATTATGATGGCAGCAGAGGAGTATAGACAAATCTGGAAAGATATTGTTTTGCTGTCTGAAGACTAATGTTTGGATGGGATAGAGCAGAAGAAGATCAGCTACTATCACCTATGATCTTTTAGATCAAAGCATAAAAGCAAGATCATATTATGAAAGCTTTAGTGTTGTGCTTCCTATTCCTCATATAGTCACCTCTTCCATCTGAGACATAGACATCAAGAAATTTCAAAAAGCCAGTCAGAGATTAAGTTGGTTATGGAAGAAGCCATAGTAGAGATAAATAAATCCTGATATTTTTTCCTCATATTCCAGATATTTTTTGTGTATTTGAACTATCTTTAAAATTCCCAGCAGAGACACTGCCAGCAATGTAGCTGAGGCAGCACAGTTGGAAAACTGAACATTTACCAAAAAATGCAAGCAAATTGTTGGAATGTGTTAAACTTCACCTTGCCATGGGTTCACTGCTACAGTAGCAGATACCTCATTCACAGTTAGCCTGTATATGTTCAGTCATAGCTGTGAAGTTTTTCTCTTGCCCATGTCCTCCTCCCCAACTTTCCTACCTGATATACTCATTAAACTTACCAACACTGAGATGAGCTGGGGTAGAACGTCACGTTGCACTATGTTGCCATACATCTGTTTAAGACAGCACTTCATCATTGCCCTTTTTCGTCCCACAAATCCTTGGAGCCTCATTCCAAGCATGCTTGTTTCTCTGTTAGGAAGTCTAACAGCTGGGTAAAATCACAACCTGAGGAAACCATCTTCAGTGATTTTTCACTATTCCAATATGAGCCTGTGTTTCCAGGAATAGGAGCTGGGGGTGAAACTGCACTGGCCTGAAGAGTTGCCGGTGAAAAAAACACACCGTGGCTGCTCTTGGTTGAAATGCCATCTTTCTTCTAAAATAAATTAAGATTTCTTTTTTTATCCATGTGCTACTATGCAAATACAAAAGAAAAACTTGGAGCATGTCTCCCAAACACTAAATTCCTACTGTGTCTCAGATTCTGTCATTTTTATTTCTTGTTCTTGTCTGGCTTGACAGTTCAATCACTTAACCTAACAACAAATAAAAACTTCAGAAAGTTAAGCTGCTGCCTAACAATCAAGGTTTGGAAAAGACTGGTTGTCATCCTTTTCCACATGGTCTTAGCTCTCACTCACTGCAGCACTTAAAAGAATGGCAGAGTTAACATATTCTGCTGTGGAAAACATCAGATGATTGCATAAGCTCTATTTACTGACATAAATCTCAGCTAATTTATGTATTTGAGCTTGCTTTGATTCCATGTGTTGTAACAAATACACATGTGCATTAAAAAGAATGCTATGCTTCATTCTAATACTTGGCTAGAACATGGAGATTTCTCTCCCTTAGGTCATTTTAGCTTCATCTGAATAAAAGCAATAATATCAGAATTTACATTAATGATGTTGTTTTCTTTAAGACAAAGACACAGGGCTTAAGAGGCAGGAAATGGAAATGACAGCAGAGAATGAGTTATGTCCCCTTTTAAAGAACTGTCTCTAGAGTTTAAAAAATGCAGTCACAAAGTATCACCTCAATCTTCAGATCAAAGAAACCTATGTTTGGAATGTGAGGAAAATTTTCGAGACAAAATTTCCCAGTTTGAAAGCTATCTACTAAACAGAAATTCCAAATTAATTTTACTGTTCTGCTTTTCTTCCAAATTTCTTATTTTCTCAATCTTAACTGCAGATCTTGTTCATTACTGTGCTCATAATATGGTCTTTTCAGTCCCGTGGGTTTTTTTCCATTAAAATAACCCCAAAAACCATAAGCTCTTAAATCTTTGATTGAGTAAGAAATTCCATTACTGAAAATATGTACTCCAAACCTAATTAATACCAGGACATGGAACTTTGTTCATCCACCTCACCCACCTGCCCCTGTTAATGTTTTAGTTTTAGCTCCTTGTACTTATTCTTTAAGCACATCCTGTATAAAGGCTGAGGGAAGGAAGAATCATAGGTTTGCACTTGACTATTAGAAAATAAACAAAAATAATTTTCTTTTGACTTTAGAATTAGAAATGAGGGCAAAAACTGATGCACAGGAAGTTCCATGTGAACATGAGGTAGAACTACTGTGCGGGTGGCCCCACACTGGAGCAGGTTGTCCAGAGAGGTTGTGCCATCTCCCTCACTGGAGATATTCCAGAGCAATCTGGATGCACTCCTGTGCCATGAGCTCTAGGATGGTTCTGCTTGAGGAGGGAGGTTTGATCAGGTGACCCACTGTGGTTCCTTCCAAAATTACACATTCTGTGTGAAACATTGAGAAATTCGGGGGTCTGCTTGTTTCTTTTTCCCTATAGCAATATCATACGCACATTATGAAACAACCAGTAAACTGACAACTTTTCCTGTTTTCCACCCAAGTGGACTCATACTGCATAAGGAAGACCTGGAAAGTTATCTTTTCTAATGGAATGCTGTTGGAATATGTAGTTTTGGTAAAATAGAGCGCAAGCACTTACTCAGTCATGGTTCTCCCACATGAAATAGGTGCTTGTAAGTATGACTATGCATTGACTTGTGAACTTCTAGCAGAGTGTTCTGGCAGAGTGTTCTGGCAGAGTGTTCTGGCTCTGAACTTGGAATGTTTGGGTTTGAAAGTGTTAACAAAAAATGTTCAATAATATTCAAGAAGATTTCTGAAGTTTATCTTTTTCCACAAAATACTTTGGTTTAGAGGAATGAATATTTCCAATGGAAACATGTTGCACCAAAAAGAAATTGTTTCTTATTAGACCTACACATCCAGTATTTCCAAAACTAGGAGCTTAAAAACTCATATATTGAACTCTGAAGATTAGGAGCTTAAGAACTCATATGTTGACCCTCAGAAGATCTTTATTTAGTAAGAAATTTAGTACATCTGGGATTAATGTAATTTTCTTTCTGGTGCATGGGGTTCTGATTATTCTGTTATCAAAAGAGTACTTGTTAGCACAAAAGCAAATCATAAGATTCTCATCTCATGAAACATAATATTCACAGAATCACCCAATAGGTCAGGCTGAAAGGACCCACAGTGGGTCATCTGATCCAACCTCCCTGCTCAAGCAGAGTGATCCCAGATAACACAGCACGAGATTGCATCCCAATGCTGCTTGAATATCTCCAGTGAGAGAGTCTCCACAACCACTCTGGGCATCCTGTTCCAGTGTGTGGTTGCCTACACAGTCAATTCCTTCTTCATATTCAGCTGGAACTTTCTGTGCACTACCTACTGTCCTTTTGTCTCTTGTCCTACTGCTCAGCACCACTGAGCAGGGCCTGGTCCCTCCTCTGACCCCTCCCTGCAGACACTGACAGACACTGATAGGGTCCCCTCTCAGTCATCTCTTCTCCAGGCTGAACAGCCCAGCTCCCGCCACCTGTCCTCATAATAGAGATGTTTCAGTCCCTTGATCATCTTTGTAGCCCTCCACTGGATCTCTTCCAGGAGTTTGATGTCTGTTGTGCTTGATGAGCCCAGAACTCATCACAGACTCCATATGAGGCATCACCATGACTGAGCAAAAGAATAAAATTGTTTCAGGTTTTGTGATAACCTGAGTAACACACTGGTAACACTCATATGCAATTTGAGATCAAGAAAACTGCTCTCCATTCTTCTCCTCATTGCTCTGTGCTCATTGCAGGAACAGGGCAGTGTGGAACAGGGACCTGGGGGCTGCAGGTGAACCAGAAGAGACCTGAAGGTCAGACCCAGTCCAGGAGAAAAATCAATAGAGGCTTACTGGGGGGACAACTGCAGTAGACCACAGTGTGTACAGGAATTACCTGGTGATAAGACCCCAGGATACAGCTGATTTGGAGCTTGGCAGGGAGGAGGAATAATAAGGAGCACTGGAGAATAAAGGCTAGAAGAAGGTAAGGAAGCATCCTCCAAATAGCTAAAATAACATGTAAATTTTCATAAATATTCATAGCAATCATAGAATCATAGAATGTTAAGGATAAGAAAAAACCTAAAGATCATCTAGTCCCAATCCCCCTGCCATGTGCAGGGATACCTGCCACTTCATCATGTGGCTTAAGGCCTTATCTAACCCAGCCTTGAACACTTCCAGAGCTGGGTTATCCACAATCTCCCTAGGCAAACTGATCGAATTCTCATAAATTCTTCTGGCAGTAAAGAATTTATTCCTTATATCTGACCTAAATTTCCCCCATTTCAGTGTGTACCCATTACTCTTTGTCCTGTCTCTACAGTTCCTGACAGAGTCCCTCTCCAGCTTCACTGTAGTTCCCTTTCATATACTGGCAGGTTGCTAAGAGCTCTCAATACAACCTTCCTTCTCCAGGCTGAACAGCCCCAGCTTTCTCAGTCTGTCTTTTTAGCAGACGTGCTCCAGTCCTCTTATCAGATCAGTCCTGGCCTCCTCTGGACTTGCTCCAACAGTTCCTTGCCCCTCTTAATTTGGGGACACCTGCCCTGGACACAGTGCTCCTGGTGGGGTCTCACCAAAGCCGAGTAGAAAATACTGAGAATTCGTATCTAAGAATAATATTATGCTTTAGTGTAGTTACTGATTTGTTTGAGAAAGAGAAAAATAGAGATTAAAAAATATACTCCAGGGGAAGTTTAAATATAACAAACACCAAAATACTAAATGTAATATGCAAACCTCATGTTTTCCATGTCTCACTCTTCTGAGGAGGCCTGTGTTATTTATTTTGCTATATTTTATTTGACCTTCACTTTTTAAATTGGGAAGTAGGCAGTACAGCATTTTATACTTATGCTATGCATCAGATAAATATAATAATAAATTATTTAATTCCCAAGTGCGACTAATATTCTATGATTGCTAGGATGTCTATCCTGTCAGCCAGTGATGGTTGTATAGCCACATCCAAATATTTTTGCCTTGGTTAAGCCTTGACATTACTAAGAATTTTAGAGGAAAATAAAATGGAATAGATTTAGTATGTCACCTGCTAGTTTCACTCTTCTGCCTATGATATGGATATAATATTGTTCCATTGGCTGGCCATATTTGTCATGGAGGAATACTGCTATTACTGTGGAGATTATTTTAAGAATGACAGAAACAAACTCATCTCTCTACATTTTAAAGAGATTTTTAGGCTGTTTAGAGTTTTGCTTTGGAAGGAATGCATGTTTACTGTAAGGATCTGAACCCCACAGAGTGGCAAATGTTATTAGGATTCTCTCCCCAAATCCCCAAGCAGAGCCTACCAAAACCCAATAATTCCATAAATTAGTAAAGTACTCTATCATCTAAAGGAATGATTTAATTGGAAACACTTGGATATATTTACAGATGCAGTCTGACCCCAACCTCTAAGTTTACATAGCTAGGATTTTCTGAGCTGCCTGTGTTCTACATGGCTTCTGTGAAACTGCAGCTGCCTTCTCTTTCTGGCTTCTGCTGTTTGTGGGTGACCTTATCTGAAAAAAATATTTCCTGTTTTAAGACATGACCAGATAACAGAATTCTGGTCCAGAGAACACTTTGTTGACTAAGTGAATAAGATATCAGTTCTTTAATAGTATTAAAAAATAATGCTGCTTCTCTAACTGTATTAGTTCTAGACATATCTAGGCATATCATGTGAACTGTGTGCTTCATTTTAGTGGCTGCTGTTCAAACATATGTTGAGAGGGTTCCTGCTCCCAAGATCCTTAGTCAAAATAGAGACGGAAAACATGCTAAAAGAATCATTGAAATCAGTGTTTGAAGGAAAACTAAATCCCAGTATTTTTTTGTTTAAAGAAGAAGGGATGATTTGCCAAACAACAGCATTTCTGACGTCACCGTAAGTTTGAACTTCATAGAATTTATAATTGTCAGTAGTTGATTTAAAAAATATTAGATGTGAAGTTGTTGAAAAACTGCATATTTTTCTTTTAGGCAGTAGTAGTAAGGCACTAAATTATAATTTTTGAAAGAAAAATGTGAACAGGTGGTTATTGTAAGAACAATTAGATATTTCATTCTATATTTTACCTTCAATGTAATTGACAATGTAAATTTGAAATGCCTTCAGTCATTAAAATAGTTTTTAATGTTTGATAGACTTATGAAACAGGCATTTGGAATTTGCATGTTAGATGATGTGTGATGTTAGATTTAATACATGTGATGTTAGATTTAATACATGCTTCTCAAGCTGGGAATGTAGTATTTCAGCAAAATACCCATAGATCCTGAATATACCTGTGTGGACTTAAAAAAAAAATTAATAATGATTCATTCAACTTTTTATTAAGAAAGATCAAAACTAAAAGTTAATTCACTAGTGGACAGTGAGAAAAAGAACTTCAAAATCCAGAAGGCAATAAATAGGTCCCTAAACAAATTTCTTGAACTAATATTTTCTTAAGTTTAAAATAATTAATTTAAAATACCGTGAGCTATATGGCACACAAACTCCTTGCCACAGGCAAAATTGTATCATAATACACTGAATACAGTCAAACACTGTTCAGTGAAAAAATCTCTCTTCTATATGACCACTTCAACCTGAAGAAATGCACTCAACAGCTCTAAAAATTACTGCAACCCCTGAACAGGAGAAGGTTGCACATTCTTCCTGTTAAAACTATTTGTCTTTGCCTGAAGAGGTCTAAAACAGATGTTGGTAGAGGAAATTGAATGGTAGATGGAATATCAATGTGACTTGCTTTTCCAATGATATGTTTTTCAGGTGGCAGAGGCATGAACGGGTTTCCATTTCCCATTGAAACTATGTATAATTTACATAGAAAATGGCTGAATAAAAGGCATAAGCAGAACTTCAAGCACAGAACTGGGCTGAGTCCAGGCTGGCTGGCCTACAAACCTTTTGTCTGTGGGTTCCAGCAGGATGCAATAGTTAATATTAATTCATGCTTTTCCAGTTAAGAAAGCATTTGGAGATGTCTACCAGTATAGTTGGTGGGATCTTGAATGTCAGTGCTGTGTAGCTGAATATTTTAGGCACTTCTATGATTCAGTAGCAGGAGAGTAGGAGTCTGATGACATTTTAAAATCTCAGATGTTTGCATGACTAAGTATTCATGATAAATTTTCACCCTCCAATAGGAACATAAGGGGAAGTTTAAATCAAGTCTTTCTACTTCAGTTCTCAGTTCTTCAGTTTTGTTTTGGTCTTATTTAACCCTCCTTGAAAAACACTCAATTTAAAGCTAAGTGCTCTACAGCTACATTCCCCTTTTAATAACTGTTGCAGAAGTATAACCTAGACTCCCAGGAAAAATCATGTGTCAAATTTGGTACAGGTAGCCAGGGAGCTGGTGGTTCCTGAGGAGCCAGAACTTCCAGAAAGCAGTTTCATACTGACCATCCCAAGGTCAAGGGCAATTGCCTTTCCAGCTGCATGTGACCCAGAGGAATATGCATATTCCCCAGCTCAGCTAAGAACACACCAGTCCTTTGGACTTCTGTACTTCTCTGCAATGACACATTTAAGAAATTATTCAATTTATTCAACTTAACAGCAACACCAAAGAAACCTCGTATTTTGCTTGCTGTTCTTAGGCCATTGTGACTATGAGGTGTTAAGATGTGCCTTTTGAGGCTTATAAACAGTGCTAAGTTCTCAGTATATTCTCCTAGGAAAAGATTAGGTTGAGTATACTGTCAATACAGTGTTCTGTAAGAGTTTCTAATTAACTGTTTTGTGTTTATGCTAGAGAACCCATATTGAACAGGACTGCTCTGTGCTTGAGTACAGGGCATGGCAGCCATAACAACTTGTAGTCCATGGAAAATACCATAATCTGCCCCTGCTCCTTGAAAATTGGTGCCTAGGTGGAAATTGCCTTGATGCCTAAGAAGGAGCACAGTCACTGCCTTTGTCTGATAGCTGTAGGATCACAAAAGGATGTGTGTCCTTGTATTTTCTATTGTCACAAGACCCAGAAGAGAAGTGTTTGGAAACACAGGAGATTGTGGGGCATGGTGGATAGCACTATTGATAAATAGAAGAGTGATTCCAAAATCTTGATCTGGACATGAAATATAGAGAGGATCAAAGATTTAAATTCTGTTCCTTGTCATTCAAGAGAAACCAGATATTTTGATGTTTCATTTGCTCTGTAAATCCATTATGTTATACCTGTGAAAAAAGGGTTATTGTTACTAGATCTGCACATCAGCTTTTGGTTTGGAAATAACAACTCAATACCTTTGCCGAAAGGTTGGGGAAAAACCACGACTTTTATATTAGGTGACTAGGACAGGGAAATAAAAATAATAATAAGGCACTGTACCTGGTCATACAAATAAATGGATGAGCTCAAGATACTAACTGGGGATGATTAATTCATGTTGTATCAAACTAAGCATAAATGGAATGAGTGATGAGGTTAACACTTCCACAAAACCAACAAAATGTTCAACCTTATTCTAGCAACCCTAACTTTCTGGGTGTACTGTGCTATCTTAGCTGTCTGACACCAGCTATGTCAACTGTCATTTTCATATGCAAAACATATATATATATACATAGTATTTCAGCCTTTTCCTTTTGCAGGAACATCCACACACCATATTGTGCAGGGTTCTTACCATGCTTTTTTTTAACAATCAAATATATCCTAGCCAAAATTTTAAAGGTACTTTTATATTTTATTTAACCTGATTTGTTTGCTTGCTTCTGTGTGTCAATATTTGGGCTCTTTGCTTTAAAGTTCCACCTTGTATGGCACACTACCTCTGATTCTCTGCAAGCCAGAACTCAGAGTGAAGAATTCTTTCTAAAGTATTCTCTTTCATGTTTTATTTCTGCCTATTTAGCAGAGATAATGACCTTTAAAGGGTAAAACATCAAATAAAGTGGAAAATTAGAGTTACAGGGCAGATTCCTGGCATTTTGTCAGGGCAGGGATGGTAGTTCAAATGACAACAAATTACACTAAAAGTAATATAAGAATTTGAGCTTTAATTTCTTAATTTCTCATTCCTACCTCAACATTTTGAGAAATAGCATGTCTCCAAACATGCCTTCTCTTCTCATTCTGCCTCCAAGATCTCTTGTTTTCATATTCTCTTCAAAAAAAATTTTAAGGCTTTCCTAAGATGACCTTTTTCCTCCACGATTGTAACCCATTACTGATGAGCAAATCAAATTTCTTGAGATGCTACATTAATTTTTTTTTTTTACCTAACTGCTCATTTTTTTCAATTATCTGTGACTTTTTTAAGATCTACAGTTAAAAGAAATCCAGTCACCCCAGTGCAGAGCATAGCAAGATATCTGGTCTCAAAAGTATATTCCGTGTTGCTGCGTCTGGCATTTAGACTGAGTAGAAAAACATGAGAAAAGGTGCTTACAGAAGGCATCCAAATGATGTAATAACAGCTGAGAAAAGACAGACAAGAAAGAAAGACAGGAAATACAATAAATACAATAAAGACAGAAAGACAGAGAGAAAGAAGACAAAAAGGAAGAGGGCAGGGGAAGGGGAAGGGAGAAAGGGAAGGGGGAAAGGGAAGGTAAAAGGCCCACACTTCTGTAAGTGAGAAAGAAATAGTCTTTTATTCCAGAAATGGATGATGAGGATTTTTTTTTTCTTGACTGTAAGCAGACCACACTGACTTTTCTGCTTCTGGCCTTTGAGCTGTACTGGAGCTGAGTGGATTAGGAGTGGGAGAGTTTTGAGTTTTGATGATTTTTTTT
>WEIU01005326.1:23250-51087 GCA_013389925.1 Aegithalos caudatus | reverse complement strand
CCCGGCGGCCCCGGCCCCGCAGAGGTTGGGCTGGCTGCGCTGCCCGCCGAGCTGCGGGTGGCGGTGCGGGCCCTGGTGGGTGATCTCGACTCTCTCTTCGCCGCCCTGGGCCTGCGGGAGGAGAGTTTCGCTGTGGGCGCCTTTAGCAGGGTCGTCGCTGCTGAGCTGGCAAGCTATGCCCCAGCCCGAAACAGGAGGAGGACAGCCACCAACAAGGCCTCTGTCATCTTCGTGGACAGGACGTTGGACCTCGCTGGTAAGAAATCTTCAGCTGGTAGGGGCTGTCATTCCAGGGGGCCCATACCCACCTCACCGGGAGGGTGTGGGCTGGTGGGAACCTTGGTGACCTGGTGTTACCATAAATCCATATTCCACTTTGTACCGTGGAAATATACCGTCACTATATAGCTCCAGTTCTGGGTCCTGTGTGGGATTGCTCTTGAGATCTGGTCTGCTAGAATACACTTGTTCAGTGGTTACCAGGCAGTCATGGTAGAACTGTGGGCTTCTTCTGAAGCTTGGAAAAACATGGCTTCAAAGCAGTAGTTACTGTAAGTTCCACTTCATCCTGCTCCAGTAGGAAAACTTGGTGTTCCCGCATTCTGCTGGTGATACCCAATGTCTTCCTTTCTGTTCCAAAACAGCTATTACCATGTGGGGTAGGTATACTGTAATCTTTTGTTCCAGGGTCAGTTTCCTGCTTCCTGGATTAAAAGCCACTGCTCTCAAGCATCCAGATCATCTATTACTCACATTATCCAATTGTTTGGAAAAGTACCTTATAGGCTGCTTCCATTACTTCAGATGCTGTGCCAATACCCCTAGTGCCAGGTGCATCCTTTCATGTAGAAATAGCTCAAATAGTTTGGTTAAGTGGTGGTCCCTGGTGGTCAGTTCCCTGAAGTTATACTTAACCAGCCAATGAAGTGGTGCTGCTTTCCAAATTAGGCAAAAAGTTGGCATAACTGAGCTGGTTACTCTCCTGTTCTTCTTGGTTTGTGTTATCATGATCTTACAGAATAAGCAGTGTGCAGTCTGTTCCATGGGCTAGTGGTTTGAAGAGTAATCACTGTATTAAGCCACCAGGTGTGCAAACAGGTCTGCATCTGGCAGCACTGGGAGCATGTTTAACCCCATGGCCATGATGGTTACTTGATATACCCTTGTATCCCAGTGGATCATAGAAATGAAGAGTAAAGCGGAAGGCTCTGCTGGAAACCCAAAGGTTTGTTTCTAGCACTTCCATTTTGCTGCAAACTAGAAACCTTACCTGTGCCTGTGTGCCACCTTGAGGTGTGAAGGAAATGATCTGCATGTTTCAGACTTAGCCTTACGGATTGCTGTCAAGTATCCAGTGTATCTACTCATCACTCTTATCTTTATATCTGTCTAAGCAGATACATGCCTCTGTGTAACCCTTAGCCATATCTATATGTCTGAAAGTGTTTCTGTACATATGTTTATTGATATAGGAATGACTGCATTTGCTGTCCCCTTCGTACATACCTTCTGCTGGCATGCACAGAGTGTGGGCCTGGTTCTGTTTGTAGTCAATAATTCAGGTCATAATTTTTTCCACCAGGTCATATAGCAAGTACTTGGCACAATTTTGCACCCTGAAGCTCTGAATTTTCCTTTATATTGTTTTTCCTCCCATCATTTTGCCATTGTGTATCCTTGAACTGCTGTAGGGTTCATAGCTGTCAACAATGTACTAAAGAGCAGCTATGAATCCAGGCAGTTACTGCTGTGCTGAGGTTGGGAAGATTGATCAGAAGACTGCAGGAAAGTGGACTTGGATAAGGAGCCTTAAAATGAAATTGTGAGAAGGGTGTTGTTTGGGGTGGGAACAAGGAAAGGATTTATTTATGCACTCAAATAATTAGAAGAAATAAAACCAAGAAAAATAATCAGATGGGATGACAGGGAGCCTGACAAAGAGACTCCTGAGGAGGTGTGAAGAGAGATAATTGTTACCAGCTTAAACCTGGGAAATGTGGAATCTTGTACTGTGGGGATGGGCAAAGCCCCAGCAGCCCTGCCTTGGAGAGAGGGCTGCTGAGGAGATAAGGAAGGGATTGCACAACCTCCTGCCAGACCCCCAAGATAAGAAAGTAACTTTTCAGTTATGGCGACCACAAAAAGGTCCCACAAGCCCCCAGGAGTTTTATGTAGATCTGTTGTAAACCATTGGCTTGTCCCCTTCCACTCCCACCCTGGTTTTCCCATAAAACCCCCCTGGTTTTCCCCACTTCTCGGGGTACCCGTCACTGGCTCCCTTCGCTGGTGCCACACAATAAAGCTGCCTTCTGCGGAATCGCTACACGGGACCCTCTCTCTCTTCTTCCCGGGCGAGCAATAGAGAGGCGGCCTCACAGGCATGGGCATGCAAGAGCTGAGAAATCACCTGAGAGCTAAGAAATCACTAAAGAGCTGCCCTGTCCCTGCTGAGACGCTCTCTGCCCGCTGAGGGGGTGCTCTGGCCCCCGGAAGGCTGTCTCTGGCGAGATACCCTTTTGGAGTGGCCTCAGCCCCCTGGGTTTGGACTGCGAACCCGAGACCAGCGGGCCCATTATTGTACTTCAGTAGGAGATTGTTTTTTGGAGATAACATCAGGGCTGTAGTGAGCAGCATTTGAAGGAAGCATCAAAGCTTACAGAGTAAGGATGAGAATTTATGGGAATTGTTTTTCTAAGATTCTATTCTCAGTATCTATAAATGAAATTAAGATCCCTTCATGCAACCATTCTTTTGTTACCAACAAATGCCTCCAGAATTTATTGGTAATTTCACTGAATTATTCCTATGCTTTGGATGTGGTACTTGTGCTACCAAGTACAATGCAAACTGAAGGAAGAAAAACCTAGTGCATTTCAGAGGTAAAGCTCTATATGAACCTGACTATAGTGCCACACAAAGAGATTTGTTTCATTGGTTTGCAAAAACTACAGTAAAAATACACAGGGGAAGCAGGGGGTGTCATTAGTGAGTTCCTAGCTGCTGTTAAAGAATTGGTTGGTTGACTTTGCAAATTGTGTCAGCTACAAGTTGTATCAAATGGCACCTATTTCAGTTTGTAAGTTGTAATGTAAAGAAAAAGTGAAATTAGAACAGCATGATACATAAAAGTTCTTGTATCCTGAAAGCTAGATGTTAGCCTGGCATGAAAATGCCTATTTTGCAGTGGTCACATAACTTGTTGTCACATGAATGCTCAATTTTCCTCTACTTTGGCAGCAGTCAAAACCATCACCTGTGCCTTGAACACTGTTGCTCATGAGAAGCTGCAGATCAGTCTGTTGACTGTCCTCAGAAGTGGTCAGTAGAGGGGATCAAAACTAGTCCCATGCACCCTTCTGAAGTCAGTGCAGTTTGAAAGTGAATCCCTGTGATTTCCCATCCAAGTTTTTTGATGTTTAAGTCTTTTCAGGCTTGGTTGATTTATGCAGTTGATTGGGGTGACAGTGACTTTTAAAACCTCCAGTAGATGCTTTGTGATTGATTTGATGAGGCATGGCAAAAGCCAGTAGCACTGGCAGACCAGTAGAAACCTCCAAGAAGTAACAGTTGTGGGAAAGAGACAGAGATGGCACTGGCTGTTCATGGAAGCAACTCGAGTACTCTTGAGTTTTCCCTCTATGCCAAGAAGAAAGAAGGGATGTTAATAATTAATGTGGGTTTATTTGCATTTGAGGTGTTCCTAGTTTAGCCAAATGTTTTGTCTAGCTAAATGTTGCTCACATGCAGCATGTGTGGAGAGACAGATGTTGCTTCCAGTACATGGGTAGAGGTTCAGAACATTCCATCAGTTTTCCCTGTGCAACTTTGCAAGTGTTGCAGTGTGCCTTATGCATGACTGATCTAGTAAGAAGAATGTAGGGATTTTGGAGAACAAGAGAGCTTAGGGAGTCACAAAGACAATCCAGCTCATTCCTTCTGTGCTTCACTGGGCTAACTCTGGCTGGGATTGGTAGAAAAGAAAGCTGCTGTCATTCTGCAATTATTGAAGTCTTTGGTGAAACATATGGGTAATAACTCAGCTGAGTGGTCAGATGTCCACACTGCAGTACCACCCCGTGCTGGACACATGTCTTCTTTGCTTTCTGTGGATAAAGACATTGCCAGGACAGACTTTGACTTCACTTTTCCTTTTTTATCCTTGCTTCTCTTTTCAACTTCTTTTGCAATACAGAATAGTATTGCATTGGATAAACCATGAAAAAACATGGTTTACAGTCAGGATACCTGGCTGCTGTAGAGTTGCTGGAGACAGTCTTCTGCTTCTGCTGTCCAAGAGCACTTAATAATCTGAACTCAGCAATGTACTTGGTGTAAGGACCTTGTTTGGATTTATGGAGCATGTGAAGCTAATTCAACTGCTGAAACAGGTCTTGTCTTTGGAAATGATGAAAACATACGAGCAGATAGCTGCCACACAGACAGACATAGGATGGAGGGGGAACATAACCTGAGAGAACTTTTTCCTGCCTCTCAGTGGTGCTTCAAAAGTTCCTGTTTTTCTGTGATTAAAGTTAGGGGAACAAAACTAAGTTCAGCACTGCTATCCAGCCCTGTGTTGATGGCTGAACCATATCTTAAGTGGCAGACTACAAATACCTTTAACTTGTTCCTAACCTAGAGGCAATAAGGTTTCTGGTCCGCCTCTCTTGACTTTAACTGTAGTGTGTCATGTTTTTCTGCTTTGAGTTGGCTCACAGCCCTAATATTTTTAAAGTTGGTTGTAGAGCCTGTGTTGGGAATTCATGAATGGAAAGAAAAGCATGTGTGTTTGAAATCAGGAAAATTGAAGAAAACACGCCAGCTGGAGTTCATAGTTTCTCTTGGAACAGGGTCAAATTGACATTTTATACTTTGTAACCTGGGTTGGTTTAGTTATTGCATGTTTGTTTCACCTGAGCTGCCCTGAGTTTGTATAAAAGTGATGGTCTTGATTTTGGCATGCCAAGGGTAATTGCTTATTTTAATGTTAGGCTGGCCTGTCTAGGTAGCTATTTATGCAACTTATATATAGTCCTTTCAAGCACAGCTCTATTAGTTTATGTAGAAAAGTATAGTATGCATGAGTGTATATATAAATATTTGCTTGCTTTTTTCAATAACAATTGCAAATATTATTTAACAACCTTAGGCAAAGAAAAATGCTTTTCATGTCTAAGTGTAAAATCAGTAAATATCTAGCAGCTGTAAAACTAAGTCTAATTCGTGCTTTTTAAATTAATCTTTTTGAAATGTTATTCTTTTAACTTTACATGTGCTGGAAATTAATTTACTTTTGTAGAAAAATATTTTTGAAAAGCTAAATGTGGTATGATGTTAGGAGTACCAATGTCCTCTCCAAAACGCAGGGTTATTTTCTTTTTAATTCTTTGTGTTTATTTGTTTTTCTAGTTATGCATCTGGTGGTTTTGGGGTTTTTTTCTTTTTCCATTTTCCCCAGGAGCTGTTGGTCATCATGGTGACAATCTTGCAGAGAAGATTCTTTCTGTGCTTCCTAAACTTCCCGGCCACAAGACCGATGTGATGGTTAACATGGTGGAACTTACAGCACTGAAGACTACAGATGAAACTTGCAGTATTATAGCACCTGGCTGCTTAGCACAACCAAAGTAAACATTTTATTCTTTATTTTCTTTTTCTTTTTTTAATGTTGAATATGTTTGTTATCTGTCTGTGAAAAAACGAACAGGAATCAAGTCTTAAAAAAAAACAAAACAAAAGAAAACAGACAAGCTTACTGCAAAACACCATCTGGTCATAATTCTGCTGGAATGTAATAGTCTCTATGTGTACATTAAGTGAATAGGGCAGATAAGACTTCCAAAAGTAGGGGAGTCTCAACACCTTTTAATTTGGGTTTTTCAAGTGCTGTAGGTTACTGTAGCAGAAATCAGTACAGATTAACACCAAGAATTCTCCTTGTGATGTTTCTTTTTCTGCCTAAGTAATAGGTCATGCAAACAGATAGGTCTCAATGGTGACTCCCTTTTCCCATAAGCCTCTTTATAAAGTTAGCTGGATGCTAAATTTTTGTTAGAGTACCTGTACCTAAATCAGTAAATTCAAACAATNTACCTGTTAATTTAAGGTTTTATCCCTGTTTTCAAATACAGTCCCTGTGGAGAAGGATAATAAGGCACAAATTCAGGTATACAGACAGCTTAATGGGGGCATGATTTTTGCTTAAACCAGAACCTAAATCAGTAAATTCAAACAATTGTTCTTAACTATGTATAATGTGTCACTAAGACTTTCCAAGCAAAGTGCATCAGATTTGATATTTCACTTTCTGAATTTAGTTGTCCAAACCAAAACTTTCTTGCAGCTTCTGTTACTATGCAAGAACAAGGAAACATACCAGGTGCTGGTTTCACTCCACAAGAAACATTTTTCTCAGCAGTGCTCTAGAAATTAATACAGTGCAAGGGAGATTAAAAGTTCTGTCTCTTTTACTATAATGCCCTAATCATATACTAGAAAATTATTTTTTGAGATGGGCTATTTAATATAGTTTCTATTCTTCTATATTGACTTGTTTTATGATTGAACAGCTGCATTGTATCCTTTTTCTTCCCGTCCCTCCAAAAAGATTTCACAGATTCCCACCGTTAGCAACATATGGTCTTTATTTTCTGAGAGCCTCCAGATCCTTTGCCATCTTCCATCTCTCACATATGCTGTAACTGGGTCCAGTTTCTAGGTTTTGCATTGCATACCTCTTTTCTTCCATAGAAGTTGGAGAGGAAACATTTCCTCATAGAGATGGACTCAGTTGTAACTTGCTGCCAGGGTGACTAGCTTAAATAAAATTTGTTCTGGTTTGCTTCTTGCTGTCTGCTTTCCCACTGATTCCTGAAGTAGAAGTGAAATGTCCTTAAAGATCTGTCTACACCACAAAACGAACAGGTCGTTTTCCATAGTAGAACTTTGTGGTAGTTTTTTGTGCTCACTTTGAGTAGCTACCAGAAATAAAGAAAATTCTTTCAGTGTGGACTAGGAAAAAAAAATACATATTTACTGCCCTGAGATTGTTGACCTGTGCTACCACTCTGTTTCTCACATTATTGACATTGAGGAGACTACAGGTAGTGCTGGTATGCCTTCCCATGGCTAAATGATGACTTCAGTCATGTATTCATATTTTTAATAACAGCTGACAGAGTAGGAGTATGTTCTAAGGTGGCTATAGTATATATATACATCAAGGTTTGTTTGCCTGTTTGCTGGCTAATGGGAAGGTGCCCTCTGTTAACAGTAGTTAGTCTTCACATATTTTTCAGTCTCATATAGACACATCTGGTTAAAAAACAGCAGGATTTGGCTACAAGATGCAAGTGTAGCAAAGCTGGATGACAGCAGCTGATACCTGGTAGCAGTGGTGCCATTAGCACACTGGTCTGTAACAGCTTCTCCAAAATACCCTCCTGCTGCAAACTCATGGTACAGAATCTGTTACACTGGAAATTTTTAGGAATAGATCAGGCAAATATTTTAAACAGTCATAATCTTGCCTTGTAGCACAGCAAAAGTGACCTGAAAATCTCTCTTGTTATCAGTCTTCGCAACTGAAGAGTCGTGAGTCTTACTAGAGTCTCCAAACTCCGAGTGATGCTGTGGTATTCAACCTGTTTTTCACTTCTTCTCCAACTATATAATGATCAAGAATAGATCCTAGTTTAAAACAGACACTTCCAAACTAGGTTAAGACAGCTGATGAAGAGTGCTTGAAACCATAACAGTGGCTGAGTGTGTGGCTGAAGGTGGTAGTTTCCATTTTGTTCAATAGAACTATTTTCAGTGTTGGTTTATAAGTGCTAGCATTAATCATCTTTGCTAGTGTAAAATGGTTGTTTTTTTGAAGCACTGAAATGGATTAAAGATTCCCACCAGTAAGTTTCTGTGTCAATTCCATAAGAAATCTCTTAGGACGCTCTCAATTCCTCATCAGCTTGGTTGTTGCCCTTGATAGCTGGCTCAGAAGTGTTTCTTATAATTGAAAACTTAAGTCTTCATTTGTATTTGTAAATGATGCGTAGCAAGAAGTGTTCCTCTGCTTCTAAATTTTCTGTTTACTCTGCTGAGTGAAAGTGCCAGTCCTTTCCCCAGAGACAGGACCAGCGGCTTCAGTTATACCCAAATGAAATGTGTAGGGGCTCTTTCACATGAAGTTTTGTGGCATTTCAGACTCACATATTCAGAATATTTTTAAAATGTTTTCATTGTTTTCTCTCAAGTAATATTTGAGCATGCTGTAGTGAGGGGGAAGAGAGAGTCTGGTCTTTGCATACAGCTTGCTATATTTAACTTCTCTCATGGCATGCCACTCCAGCAGAAACATCTGGGCTCAGTTACAGAGTTAGCAAACAGAATTAATGAATAATTTATGGTTGGTGTGGTGAAATAAAGCAGGGTTCTTTTCTCAAATCTAAGGAAATAATGGGCTTCTTTAAAGATTTAGATGAAAATGTAAATACCATATGCTGCTTGAGTTACTGTACTTTGAAGGTGCTCTCTTTGTGAGGAAGGGATTTTCTTTTAAAAAAACCCCAGACTATTCTACAGTTCTTGATTTTTAGTCTTATTAGCCTCAAAAATCTCATGGAGTAATTGTTTTCCCTACTGTAGTCACTGACATGTTGCTGTTGGATAATGATAGAGTCATGCTCCTTCAGAATTGTGTCAAAATATTTTATTAATTTTTATATACAGGTGGATGTACATAACAGAATGGAAACAGTTCATAGTTATCTAGCTAAAGACACCCACTCTTGATCAGAGCTGCTGGTGTCTGATTCAGAAAGTAGTAGCCACCCTGTCCTTTCAAACAAATGATGCTTAATAGAAGTGAAATTGTAGTGAAAGCTTAGTGGTAGGGATGATTTGAAAAAAAAAAATTATGACAGTTCTTTTGCTGGCCTTTGCATTTTAATAATCCATACAGTGTTTTTGGAAGAATTCTTCCAAATTTCAGCTTCTGATTTTGAGCATGCATGTAGTGGCTTGCAGGTGTTGTCTGTTTGCATAAATGTCAAGTTCTGTGTGTTTGTGAGCAATCCATCCTGTACATTTGATAGCATTTTGGCCACACTGTTTCACAAAGCACTCATCTTGTGTTTTTAAGATTTTTTTTAGCATGTTGAAGCATCCTACAATCAGTAATTAGTTTATTTTGATGGAGATTTATCTTTTCCACCTCCTGTGAGCTGGGAGCTGAGGTGCATGAAGCCCTCGTGGCTCCCTAAAGTCCCAAATGAGGGTTCAGATGCCTGAATCCTGATCACAGGCCTGTGGTGTGTGAGAAGTAAAGATTTATATGACACTGTGGGCAACTGAAGGAATATCTGTGTTTACTCTTTTTCAATATGCTTTTTTATTAGCCGGGAACACTTCTGATATGCTCTCCTATTTTGCAGAATAGACTGAATATTTAGTTTGCTTATGCACATTTCAAGAATTCACTGAATAGAGGTTTCTGGACTGTTTTCCCACTCTTGCTTCCTTTCTCTAATGTTTGGAGTTTGCTGGCTTCTTAGAATTCAGTATGGTGTTAAAATCTTTTAAAAAGTCCAGATTTTTATTTAAAATGTGTATGTATTTAATGCAACCTACAAAGAACCATTGGACTTTTACAACAAGCATTTTTCCATTAAGATGAAATAATGTAACACAGTTTAATGTAACACAGTTCATGTTTGGGCTGCTGTGCCTAAAACAGTTCAGTAAGCAATATAGCTGAGCTGTCTTGGCACTTTTGACAGAGCAGGTGGAGCCACTAAATCAACTGTATTTGCATTGGGGGGAGAAATAACAAGTTGAGAATGAAGTGACCATGGTGATGGGTGTGATGCAGAAAGCATTTTTATGCAGGCCAGGTGTTTGAATCACAGCACCCACAAACATTTTTCTTTAGGTCTTGTATAAGGAGTGAAAAGGTAGGTATGCTGGGGGTGTGGGTTAAAAATTAGGACATTCCTAGAGATGGAATGATACAGTTTTAATGTTGCATGTTAGTGGCAGTTGAAAACACATACTTCTTCCAATCATTCTTAGTTCTGAATTTATTTTGGACTGATCAGTACTTTTTACAAATGCTACAATTTGGAGGGAGAAGAAAGTCCCACTCCAGCTGCATCTTTGCTTTTAGGTGTGATGTGATGATTCCATGCTCCTCTGGTACTGGCAGGACTTGGACAACCCCAAATGTAAAGGAAGGCCATGAGATGAGCGGACTAGATCTCAGACAGGTCACTTAATACCTTACTGTCTCTGATTCCTCTTGTAGTCCTTGTCCAAGGAGGTTTTTCTAAACCAATAAAACAGGGAATTTCTTAGGATATAAATTTGCATACTGAAGGCAGAAAAATCCTAGGGGTTCTGATCCCTGGGGGTGCAAGTAACAGTGCAGGTGAGTACATGGGGAGTTAAGGTGTCAGGACTATTGAACACAGGCTCTCCTTTTGTGTTTGCTTTGGTACTGTGTCCTTCCCACTCCTACTCACTGTGCTTTGCTGCCCTGGGGAGGCGAGACAGTTTTGAGCTGTTTTTACCTGGCCCCCTTTCCTGGGAACTGATGGAACAGCAGTTCCAGTGATCTCTGTGTAACACACATTGCAGTATTCTTTGAACAGTCACATATATGATATCAATTTCAAATGAAACATTTTTTGTGTGTGTATGGCAAAGAAAAGGGCAACAAGAATTAAACTGGAGATTAAAATCTCCCTTTAATCTGGGAAATAGACTTTTTTTGAATCATTGATGTTATTCTCTTGGAGTTTTGTTTGATTTTTTTTTTAATCCAGAAACAAGCATCTGAAGGATATTGGTGTTTTGTTTTTTTAAACAGTATGGTTCTTGGATCTTTTTGATATTTTCAGTCTTTTCAAAAAATATTTCCTATACGTCAGTTGTAGATATTAATTAGGAAAAAAAGACGCAACTTTTTTTGCACCATACATTTTTAGAAGCTTTTAATGAGAAGGTACTTTGGGACAGTGTTATTCTTGAATGAGCTGGAAATTTATGGCATAAATTAGAGTAATTTTCCTTTCTGGAATGTTCATATTAAAGAGGAAACATTACTATTGCAGTAAGAAAATCCAGATGTCATGACTATATTGCTTCATATTCACTGCAAGTCTTGCAGAGGAGGAAGGGTAACCCAAAACAAAGGATGGCAAGGCTCTTTTAGCTGGGGAGAGAGACAGCTTCGTGCTAAAAATTGCTTTTGTATGTGTCCCGGTGCGTTGGTGGTGGCTCAGCACCAGCGGAGTGCTCCCCGCCCGTCCCTGCTGCTGGGGTGTTCGTCCAGCTTTGCTGCTGCTGGACGCTTCCCCCTGCTGGAGGCTGCGCGCTCCTGCTCTCCCGGGACCCGGCCTCCTGTCTGCTGCGGTGCTCTGCTGAACTCTGCTCCTAAAGATTGTTTGAAACATAAACTCAGCACCCCCGGAACAAAAAACAAACAAACAAACAAAAAAAAAACCCAAAAAACAACCCTCAAACAAAAAAACCCAGCAAAACAAACCCAAACCAACTCAAAAGAAAAAAAACCCCATGATACAGCTGTTTCTTATCTGCCTTTCTGAACAAGGTGAGTGCTGAGCAGCACTTTGGGAAGAGAAGGAAGTTTTAACTGCAGAATTTATGAAAAACAGCCATCCTGTTGCATTAAATAGAACTCTGAAACTTTCTTTCACCAATGACAGGTGAAATTACAGCCTGGCCCTGTGCTTCCAGGATTCCTGTTGTGCCACTAAGGTCCATTTTTAGGGAGATGAATTGTGCTTTAGAGGGTTTAATGTTGGTACCTTTTGCCTTTTCAGCAATCTAGCCAACAGATGCTTCACAGAGTGGTAGCACACTGGGCCATAGGAATGCCGCAAACACAGCATTCCTTCCTCTCCACTCCCCATGCTCCTGGACTGGCATCTTTCATGTTCACCACTTCATTGTACCCATACAGGCTTAGAGCACAGTCCTGAATTGAGGCCTATTTAGAGTTTCCTCATTGTTTGAAATTTCTCAGGGCATCTTCTTGTTGGAAATAAGAGCCCTGCTGGATCAGCTTCTGGGGTTTGTCAGTCAAGACAAGTTTTCCAGGAGATGCTTTCTGCTCAGTTTCAAACCAGCCTGAATCACATGAACATAATTGACTGTTGTCACAGGATGAGATGAACAAGCTGATAAGATTTATTATATTTTACAATAAATGTGTATATTTGCCCAGATCCTTTCAACATGGGCCCTCCTTGAAATGGAAAAAATTAATGGGTGAGAGGGCTGTGCTGAGAGTGGAAAATTCTGGAAAGAGGTCAAGACCTCCAGCTTGCCTGTGCTGTGTAACATACAGCATTGCTAGAAGACCTTGCTGCCACTCTGCAAAATCCCAGTTTGCTGCAGTAGTGAGTCTGTTGAGGTAAGCAGCAGAGGAATTTCATGAGGATTTTTTGTCTGACCATCCTCCTGCCTAATAGATGCCACATTTTTGTCAACTGTCTGTTATGACAGGGCTCAAAAACCTTAGAAGTTGTCTTCTAGATAAGAGGAAATTTGAAGCTTATTTTCCTTGAGATAAAGACTGAATTGGGCTGACAGGCTCTTGGCATCAGCTGGGTGGCTCTTCCTTATCTATGCCTCTCAGCCCACAAAAAGGACTTCTGGGGGTTGTGGGAAGCTGGACTGCTCAGGACTTCATTCCTGTACTTTGAGAACCTTGAAACTGCCCTCTTTGTCTAGGCTAACCAGGCTTAGTAATGAAAGTGCTCAGACAGAATTCATACTATTTTTCCTGGGCCCTCTGACACTACCGTTGCAGTCCTCAGAGTACAAGGATCAAGAGGTTTGAGATGCTCTTGCCTGTAGAATCAGTTCTGTGAAAATGGCAAAGTCAGACCCCTTCATGCTTAATTTTTTGAAGACATATTTTTAGTTCTGAAGAAGAAAGACTCCATGTATTTATGTTGTTCACCATATTCTCTCTCTCTATTTGAGTTCTGCTTTAAGTCCCAAGTTTTTGGCTTTCATTTGTCCACGGAAGGACACATTTGGATCTTACCCTGAAGTTGTCCAGCCATCAACACATCTGAGTACTTGCATCTTCACCTGGTTATCAGAGCAGGGTAGCTTAATGCCTATAAGGAAATTCAGTGAGTACAACCCCTCAGATAGTTTATCTTCTAGCTGTTCCCTTGTTACACTGTTTCATTGTGCTCTGTTCTGCAGGCTCATTCCTTGCAAGATATAAAAAACAAATCTCTTTCTGATGACCTATCAGAAAGAGTAACTACTGACTGCAATCAGGACAGAAAGGGAAGATCTTTATGTTGCTTAGAGGCAATGTTTTTTTGTCTCTCTGTAGCATTCCTTTTAAAACTGACATCACTTTTTTCCTTAATGTTTTTGTGAATTTTGTGAGTTTCTTTTTCCCCTGTGTAAATTTGAAAAGTGCTTTTCTCTTGGTGTGGCCACAGAGCATTTTTCCTGCAGATGTATTCAGAGTTTAATAATAGCACAAAGACTGTCTGTTTAAGTAGACTTTATGGTTCTCTGAAGTGAGCTCTGATCTTTCTTGTGTTATAGTACAATCTCCCAGAGACTATTGCTTTGGCTGATGTTATGAGATTTCTAAGACTAGTCCTTATTCTGCTTGGCCATCTGCCTTCAAGTTTGCCTCTTGAATAACCTCAACAGCAAGGTTTTAAAATGCAGTGATATGCATTGGCCTTATTACACACTGCAGAATTACTCACTTGCTGTTCAACCACAGTGCCTGATCAGAGAGTGACTGAGAGACCTGGAGGGGTGTTTTTGTTTATCATTCTTATGCTGTAAAGTAAGCCTGCTGTATCTTAAAACAGAGAGAAATGTGCTGTAATAGACTGATGAGAAGAACAAATGACAGCTGCTCATTTGGATGGTGAAGTAATGTTTGAGAAGGAAACAGTATTATCTGTTGGCAGCAGGTCTGAATGCAAGTTTTGACTATATGATTTGGGTTATTTCATGATTCCATACTTAATATGAACCAGGAATCAAAGTTTACCGCAGCTTAAATTTATGTGAAGTGACCTATCTACGTGTCAGAACTTAAAGATGTTTTGACTTTGAAAAGTAGATGGAATCTTGCACAGAAAATACTCTGCTTTTATACGGATAAATACATACACAGCTATTGATTTTAACTTAATTGAGCTAAAAACCCAACACTCTTTTCTGCTATTTAGCATGGCTAAATAATATTTAGCATGGCTTCTGTTATTTAGATGGCAGATCTTTGGAATCCAATTAATGATGCCTAGGTCGAGTGTTTACTTGTGTGTGTGTATTCTTTTTCCTGAGGTATAGTTAGGGCATGCTGAAATGGGTATTGCTACTTTATAACTGTTCACAATTTCAAAAGAGGTTGTGAATATTGACCAAGCCAAGCCAGTTCTTATGCCCTGATGAACTGTAACCCCCAAGCAGTCCTTCTGCAGGTTCTGGATGACTGTGCTCTTAATTTCCATAGGTTGTGAGTATATATTTTTAAATGATCTTTGACTGGAAAAGATTTCCAACCCCTGTGGCAGAGAAAAGGTTTTATGACCTTACCTAATTCTCTGCACAACTCCACTACTTATTTAAATAAGTAACAAGAAAAATCCATATCAGGTCATTTTCACTAACTGGAAACAGCCACAAAACACACGCTGAATGTGTATGCTGCATGTGGCTGCTGTTACCCCCGAAAAAAAAAAAAAAGAGAAATTAACCTCAACAGAAAAAGCCGCAGTTCTTATTGATGATGGAATGGGCTTTCTTTGACAGATCAGAAAGTGCCATCAACGGGACACTTGGTTTGCTGGTAGGGAGGGTATGTAGAGGAGGAGGGAATGAGATGGCACCAAACACACTGATTAATGAAGCCCATTTTAGGAGGATAATGCAGAGTTAATTGGATGGCTACAAAAAGCGACCAAAAGTCCAGAGATTTTGGATTAGGACAAAATTCTGTTCCCATCACTCATTCTGTGGCAGGCAGAAGTATGTCAGGAAGGGATTGTGAGAAGATATCCAGAACACAGGGTAAATACATGCAATGTGGACAGAAGTCCTTATCTGTTTCTCATGATAGATCAACCAGAGTATGGAAATGGTTATAAAAATGAAAGCCTGAGGCTGGAGCTTTATTCTTTCTGAATAGTTGTCAGTTTGGTTTTGAAGGCTAGAATTGTCCATATTAGGTTTGCATGAGATCTGAGGAAGCTAGGGCTCTAGGTTTGCATTGAAACTATGAAAAATATGCTACTTTGAAGTAAGAGAGGGGAATAATGAAGATATGCATGACCCAGCCCTCGAGTTGATCTAAGTTTCACCAACATGCTAGCAAAGAATCTGGTCCTGCATGTTCATACATCTCATCTTTAAGACATAAAGACTGCTTCAGAGTTTTTTTTTTTTACAATTTATTGAAGATCTCAAAGTATCTACTTGAATCTCAACTCATAAAAATAGTATCTTTGACTTTTTTAACTACTTATACGTAAGACTTACTAAGCAATGATTTTTGTAGTAACTAAGTCATTTATGCAAAGAGTTGTCTTTCCATCTGTGATGAAGATGTATTTTTGTACATTAAGCCCTCAAAATGGCTTAGTCAAGAGGTTGCATTGATGACTTCAGGCTTTAGGCAAGCAAATGAGGGAGGTCAAAGGAGACTACCAAAAATTTGCCTTGTAAATCAAAAACATTGAGGAGAAGGAATTCCTGGCATTCCATGGTATCTGGGTTTATTTTCTTACATTTTTTTAATAAGAAAAACACACGTCAGATGTGTTCTTGGTAAATGTTTTCATTTATCTCATTTATCTCTGCTGCCAAACATGACCCAAAATACATTGGTCTTACATGCCCTGAGGACATCTATTGGATAGCTAAGCAGCGCATCTGTAAAAGTGGACTTGGCACTCCAGTGCAATCCCTAAATGTAGATTCAATTGTCAGCACCTCATTACTAACTGTTCTTTCCCTGGAATCATTTTTATTAAAATAACCTTATGCAATAGCTTTAAAACGCAGAGCAGAATGCTCTAAAATAACCGATTGCGTTACATGTAATATTCTCAAGCAATATTTGTTGTAAGGATCAGACTTTATATTTAGTATAATTCATTGCTTTGTCCAAAACTGAAATGAAAATCCCTGACAAGTAACTCTTTAAAATACACTTCTTAAAGAGATGCTTGCCAAGAATTCTGCTGTACCTTGTAGTGCACAAAATCCTACTCAGAAGCTTTTGATTAACTTGATTCATGCAGTAACTCAGTCTGGCATTCTGCATAAGCTGTCCTGCAGCTTGTAGGAATGAAACATTTTGCTGAAACATTTTGTTGGACTAAAAGGCAGCCAGTTGAAACTCCGATGAGGTTAAGATGGTTACGAGTAGAAAGTTTTAAGAAATTATTTGTATGCACTTTTTTTCCTTCACCCTTGCAGAGTCTGGCCACTGTTTGAGGAGCAAGAGTGAATTTTGAGGTAATGCTGGAACAATGTCCTGTTTTATTACAGTGGGCAAGAGGGCTAAGAGGCCTGTGATATATCTGGGAAGCCTTTCAGCATCAATCCTTCCCTTTACCTTGTAAAGTAGTATATATCCAGATCTTCTAATTGCAAAACAGGGTGGATCAGGTCACAGTAAGCAATTTTACTTCTGACAAAGAATTTCACTTTTCAGTGTTTTTTCCATTTGTTTGTCTTAATGGAAGCAAACTGGCCTCAGTATTCATCTGGATGTCGGTTGTTTTGTTTCTGGCAGTCTTCCAGTTGCTGTGATGTGTTTGGTTGTTTATTTGGACCACTCTGCATTTAATTGTTGCTCTGGGGTCTAAAGATCAGGTGTCACTTCTGCTTTTGAATGGTGATGGACAGCTGGAATAACCTCCTTAGGTTTGTTTTTTTGTTGGGTTTTTGTTTGTTTGGCTTCTAACTCTACTTGACAAGGAATCCACATGCTATTCCAGGCTAGACATCTTACCTTTCTATTCTTTCTACAGGAGACTCTTTTGAGAAATCTCTGAAGACTTCCAAGGAATGTATTATGACTGTAGGGAAGGGGGTGCAAGAGAAGAATAGGAAGGACAACTCGTAGACCTGGTCCCACACTGAGTTAATACAGAATACCTGTCAAGAAGTGACAACACTACCATATATTTGGTTGGAACTGAAACTTGTTATTCCAAGTTCAAGTATGATGCATCATTATCCACAGAGTGCCACACTATCACCATAATTGTTTAAGATCCCCTTTAGCACTACTTAATAATGGAAAAGTTTTAGGGTAGCTAAATGTTATGTTGCCTGTAGTAAAGGCTCTTCTGCAGAGATGAGTGCTGTGAAGCTATTGCAGAAGGGAGGGAACCTTACCAGCTGGTTAAGAGATAAAAATTCTAACAGTATGTATTTTTAAATAACATATTTTTTAAAAGGAATAGCTAGGGGTTAGAGGAAGGATAGAGTTAAACTGTTTAGAGGTATTCTGACCACATCTTAGAGCTAGGACACTGCCCAGTGGATAGTTAATCTGCTTTTTTCTTTGCACAGAACATGTTCAAAATCATGTCTGTATACGAGATGGAGCTTAGTGGGATTTAATACTTCAAGGATTACTAAGACCTAAAGGTCAATTGGCATCTGTCAAAACCAGCCCTACTTTTCTGAGATGCGTCTTGTTTGTTCTCTATTACCCTCAAAGTAAACTGCTAGCTCCCTCTGCTTCAACTGTCAGCAAACAGGGTTAAAATGATCCAACCTTGTGTTTGTTAAGTACACTTGCTGTAGATCAAAAAGAATACGCCTTAAAAAAAGATTAATAAAATCCCTCTTTTCTTGATATACTTTCAGTAAAGTTTTTGAGATAATCCAACTTTTGAGACACACTGAAATTCATATATTTTAAGACATTCAGAGGCATTTGGTTGCATGCAAGATTATAGACTTCAGAGGTTCTGAAGTTGATAAGTAACTGTCATGAAAGGACTTCAGGCAAGGTTGATCTGTTTCTTGTTGATACAATTGCCAGGCATAGCTTCTGTTTCAGGCTGTTGGCGTGACTAATGCTTCCCTTCCACTGGTGCTTCAGCCTGGCGAGCAACGACAGCTTTGCATGGGTTCCTTTTCCTACACTCCTTGCCTTCTCAAACCTTCTCAAACGTGCCTTTGTTTTCTCAAGACAAGGGTAACATCTTCCAGAATAAGCATGATGACAAAAACCATTGCAATTTGCACAGTAGTCATGTAATGGTGTGAAACATCAGTGGCAGTTGGTTTTGTAGAATGTGAGTAGAGCTGGCTTCAGAAATTTATTTAGGTTGAACTTGCTTCTTCACCAGCTATTTTATGCTGGTGCTATTACTTCTTCCAATAGTTCACTGGAGCATCCTGACTTGTTTGGAGGAATTTTCTTTCTACCAAAACATTTGATAGCTGATGCCAAAATTATCTTGTAGCAGTATCAGCTGCCATATGAAGTTGGAAAGCTAAGTCAGCTTGCTTACATGACTTCCAGTGTGTATGTGTAACAATGTTTTATTTAAATCAGAATTTTCCAGAGAGCTTTGGTGTACTGGTCAGTAACCTAAATCCAGAAATTTTGTAATTTGCAGGCAACAGGGCTTTATGGAATGAAGCACTAGTTCTCCTTTTCACAGGGTAGTTTGGGAAGATGAAGAGTTCTGATCCAAGCAGTTTTTCCTTGCAGTATCAGCCTCTTCTGTAATCAGTTTATTTTACAGGTTTGATTTACTGCATTTGGATGCCACAGCACATGTAGGGCACAATGATTTATATCTGTATTTTCTTCTGATGTCACAAATAGAGATGATCTGGTTTATCTGCATGTGTAGATACTAATGTTGGCATGTGTCATTTGCAGAAGGATAGCTGTGAGAGGAAAGGTGGGTGAGGAATTCCAGAGACTTTCCTTGATGTTTAGTCCACAAACTGATCCCTCTTGATCTTGAGAGGTACTGTATTTTTAAGGCTTTTATGCGTTCTCAATGCTGCTGGTCACAAGCTTATACATGTACATAACATGTCCCTGCTGTAGCTTAACAAAAATAATCAATGCAGACTTAGGTTAGAGCATTCCTGTTGCTTGCGACAGTGGTAAGACATTTATACAATATGACTATTTTGGGCATGTATCTTTTATTCCATCTCTGGACTGTTTGAAAACTATTTTTCTACCCATTTCATTCTGATTGCATAGCATTTTCTAGAAAGGCAGAGTTAGTTAATTTTAAAATTACTATCTAAAAGGGATTGCTGGTCATTCTGTAAATCCTCCAAATTAAACTCTGGCTTAATATGGAGTTTATCTTCCTATCTTTTCTACTACTAAGGAAAAAAATTTAAGAAGTGTAGTTTAAGGAAACTGCTGTAATGTTTCACAATATATAATCTAGTTGAATATTCCATATTATATTGCTTCCTTACGTTTCACCTTTTGTTGACCTTCAAGTGTACAAGTTCAAGTGGATATTAATGATCTTGGGAATAGCTAGAATAAACAGGACTCAAAAGGGATGAGAACCCATAGCTCCCCAAGCTGTTTGTTGGACTGTGCAGTTTTGTTTTTTAACACAGGAAAGGGCTATATTGGCCATCTATAATCAGCTGAAACATTGTAGAAATGCTGCCTGGCTAGAGGATTATTGTGATCAGATCATTTGACAAATATAAATAAATACATATAAAAATAATTTTATATATAAGATTTTTTTTACTAACTGTTCTAATATTAAGCTGAAACAGAAATTCTGTATTACTAGTCTATATAAATGGAATAGAATAAGAGGTTTTCTTAATGACTTTTCAGGTACTCTGTGTGTACCTGTGCATTTGTGGTGACTTGTGTTATGGTAAAATACAGTGCAGGGATTATTTTTCTGTTGTCTTGGTTTAATGCACACTGGTGTAATTGGTTTGCACTGTAATTCTTTTGGAAGCAGCAATGAGTGGAGTTGCATTACTGTTTACTAATATAATTTCTGCACAGCTGCATTGTCTCATGTATGTGGTTATTAGCAAGTAAAGTTGTTTTGTGTCATAGATGCTTAAGTGTGCATGTTAAACTTTTTGGCTTTCTGAAGCCAAAATACTTATTGTATGTATATCACAGCAGATATATATATATATACAAATATGTCTATATTTAGGTCCACATGAAACAAGACTGTGATTAAAATGCTTGTCATTACACATTTACATGATGCTTAGATCGAGGAAATGTTTGATAAAACTGAAGATGGTGGGTTTGGCAAGAGACGAACATGCTTCAGATGGTGGTTGACCACACTCATCAGACTTGTGTACATATTTTAATTTAGAAGTATGGCTATCTGTGAAGTAAATATATGAATGAGCCAAATAGAGTTAAGTTTCTTTTATTTTTTTATTTTAAGAAAAAAAAGGAAAATGTAGAAGGCTATGTTATCATTTACTTTTGTTAGGAGGTTTTGTTTCCCTTCTTTTTAATCAATTCCTGATGTGAACTGAATCCTTGCCAACCTTTTAAAAATTATTTATTAAATTTTATTGTAATTCAGTTCACCTGTGGGACCAAAAATATGTCAAATGTTAAGAGTCTGATTTACTTTCCATTATCTATAAAGGAAGGAAAAGGAATTCATCCCAAAGCAAAGAGCTGTAGGTAAACAGAGAAGTTTTGTGACATTTTGGGGATGCTGTGTTGGTTGTGTTTATAAGTACCTCCTGAAATGTTTATTTTTAAGTTCTCCCATGCTCTGCTGATAACAGGGAGCATATTTCTTCCTGGTTTGGAGTATAGTGGTCATGGTTTTCTCGGGACATAGTAGTTTACAGTTTTTATAAAACAGGAGTTTTACAACTTAAAACTACGATGATTTTACGATTTAAAAACTAGTTTGATATCACTCTTCCACAATTTTTGTCTGTCTGAAATAAACTTTTGATTTTTTGTGTTCTCAACAAATTTTAGACCTTGATACAATGTTTGTGAAAATCCTGTCCCATACTTCCATATGTTTCTTTGAAAGATAAACAGAAACTTATTCTCTCATGATGTTCAATAACAAATTCAAAGAACTTTCCTATTACTGTTGGTCTTAGTCACTGGTGGTGTCTTGTGAATCTTATGATAAGCAATAATCTGTTTTATCATCCTGTGTCTGAAAACGGTTGCATAATTCAAGTTTACCTGACTGGCATTGCCCTGAAGTGTCAGTATCTTTAGGTATGCCTTTATGAAGCTAAATATTGCTTGAATATAATAACTGGTGTACAGTAACTGTTCCTTGTCTTATTGGTGTGTTTTAACCAACTTCCTCCTGGTGCACTCCACAACGGACCCTTCTTTTGTGAGCCAGAGCTTTCCAAGAGCAACCCTTGTGCTCTGCCTGTTGGGGTTTTTTATGGCCACATTGAATCAGCTGTAGACAAAACCAGCAATGAAGGAAAACATGGGCTGTATCCTGTGGAACTGCCTGGCAGCAGCTCCCAGCTGTCAAGGAGTAGGCAAAGGAAGTTCTTTGCTCCTAGCTTGGTTTGCAAAGTGATTCTGTGTGCTGGGTCAGTATTACTGGCACAAGGAGAGACCCATGCCAAAGTAAAAACAGGGGAGAAGGCAACATATTAAGAAATTTATGACTTCTAGTGGCAAATCTTGCCCTTTTATGAATGAATCTGCTGTATTAGTCCAGTGAATGCTGTACTTGGTACGCATACCTGGATATTGAAAAACATACAGTGAACTGACAAACTCCTGTCGCTTCTTACCTTTTTTATTACCACAGGTATTTCAGGTAGTCCAGGAGAGAGTCCATTGTAAAACTGGTGGCTGGTAAGCAGCTCCCAGTTTTGCTTGAAGCGCTTCAGCCTTAGTGGCTGCAAGCTGATTTGCAACACATTAAATATTATTTTAGAACTGCTTTTATAATGCCTGGCAACTTCTTTTTTATATGTCTGTTGTTTAAAATAAGTGTTTTAAAATAGATTGGTGACAAAAGGCTTCAAAATATTTAGTTTTATTGTAATGACTTTTGTCTATATTATAAAAAATTAGATTGTATTTTCTTTATTAAAAATTTATGTGTGCTTGTGTCTTCCAGAAAAGTAGTTACTGTATAATTTGATAATGAAGTTCCCTAACATCTAATAACTTGGTCATACAGTACTATGCTCTGAAGTATTTTAACAGTATGGAAATTTATATACTAGGAAATACTCTTAGTTTGGATATAGTAAATAGCAAAGTATATGACATATGCAAGGCCTCTAGTTTTCTCTTGGGGGAAGCTCAACAGTTTGCAAAACTAACAATATAGAAAATTCACTTCTGTGACCCTTTCTGTTGTAGGACGTGATTTATTTTTTGCCTAAATATCTTATGAAGCACTGATTATTTTCTGAACTTTGCAGTGCACTTTAATTGACAGATTAATTTCTCATAGCTTCTTTCATCTATTTTTCTAGTGAGATTATTTCTTTAAAAATCCTGTTTGCAGTGTGGAAAAATGCAAATCTCAAAACCTTGTGTTATTGAGGCAGAAAAGTTGGTGTTTTAACAGCACTCTGTGTGACCTTTAGTGAATCAATTGTTTTATCAATCAAATTATGCTAGTATGAGTTAATTAATTAACTTGATCTTGATATGACACAGCCTTCCTGGCATATACACAGAAAGGAGGGGGGGGAAAGAAGGGTCTGTGTAAACACCATGTGCAAAGGCTGAAGCCATCAGCCTGCCATTAGCCCTTTATCTAAGAGGCCCTTGGCATATAAATCAAACAATAACCTCTCTGTTTTGACTCAGTGCCAAAGAATACAGCCACAGTTGAGTCTAGGACAGATTACACCCACTGAGTGGCTTGAGGGCTTGGATTGAAACTGGGAAATAACCATTAAATTATTCGGGAACATATTTATGTTCCTTAATATTGGCTGTTGGACACTTTTTTTTGTACTATATGCTTCATGTTCTAATTATAAAAAACAGTACATGGAAGCATTTTAACATACATCTAAGTGAGGATGTGAGAATAATGTTCTAAGTTGAAGGGCTGCAAAGAACTTGTTTTTTAAAAGGTTTTGTGTGTTATGCCATGTTGCAAATTTTTTACTAATCTATGGCAGAGGTGGTAATTTTCATGCTCCTGCAGTTTTCTGCAAGCACAATACCAAGATGACATTAGCTTTTTGTATGATTTTTTCATAAGGTTAGGATGGATTGGAAAATAGTTCCAGTTTTTACTGTTTGAAGTGTATTTAATTAGGCTGAGCAGATCTGCCAACTGTACAAAATGTTCAGCAGCACAGTGACCGCCCACTGCTAGAAACCACTTTAAAACTTAACGTTATTTTGCTTTCTTAGAAATAATGTTAGTCCCTTCTGTGGACGTGCAGCCTACATTTATTTGAAAACAAAAATTTTGTGGATTTTATGTTTTTCTCTGGGTAAAGTATTGCTGAATCTTTAGTTGAACACACATTAGCTTAGCCCATCAAGAGCACATGCTTGGGATGTGCTCAAATTGCAGCTATGCTAGAGACTGAGCTCCTAGAAATATTGATAGCTCTTTCTATATGGAAAATTTTAGATAAATTATGTTGGAGCTGTTTGGTCACTTTCAGAAGGGTGGAGTGAAGAGCAGCTTCATTCTCTGAGCCCAGCTGCGTTCTGGGAGCATGGCAGTGTGGATCTCTTCTCATCCACCTGGCATTCCTCACAGCATGTCCACACAATCCCTGTGGCATGGACAAGCTGCTCTTCCGGGGAGGCTGTTCCTGATGTTGTTGGTTGTTTCCAGTGGGGGCTGCTGTATGTGTGGTGGGGTGCACTCAAGGACTTGGCTGTCGCCACCACAGTTGTCAGGCTGGCGCTTGTCCCCAGGAATCCACAGCGCATCCGGTGTAGCCTTGGCGCGGCCTCCACAGTCTCCGAAGCAGCAGGGCAGTTGGAGGAGGGAGGATGTCTCTTGATACGTGGCCCTCTGCTCCAGGCTCAAAGCCAATTCGTTGCATCTTATCGCAGGCTTGTGCTTCTCTCTGGTTTATCGGGATTCAAATGACATATTGCAGCAATGGATTTGTCCTTCATGGTAATGGTCTTCTGACCACCTGGCGTTGTTTTTTGAAGTGCCGTGCACTTAGTGTGGGTGTTGCGTTGTCTTTAAAGAAATGTGTTATTGCAAAGGCAATACTTGGCGGCACACTCTCTTTTTTTTTAGCAGTCACTCAGTTTTGGGCAACTCTGTGGTATTAATGACCCTCTAATTTAATCTTTACTGAATTTTTCTCTTCTCCCTTCCTCTTGTGAAAATATACAGGCACAGCTGAGTTGTAAAGCTGTATAGGTGAAAGGTGAAAGTTTTGCTGATACAATAACCACAGAATCTGGCTCAAGTTGAGACAACCACAATTTTCTTTCTGATTTTTTTTTTTATCTGTGAAAGTATAAACACCACTACTTTGTTATGCTGAAATTCTGTCATTTCAGTTGATTAATTTTTGAAGCCCACTCACAGTTATTTTCTGTCTCCTATTCAGAGCCTATGTCAGCAAATTGCTGTTTAAAATCCCATGTCCTTTGCCAGGTGTATAAATAAGAACATTTGCTTATTCTTTTTTCCTTATGATGTCCTCCACCTGGTTATTTGCTGTTTACAATGTTATGATATAAGCTGTGCTTTCACCTGACACCAAGAGGTTTAAAACCAAAATACAATTATACAAAGTCATCTTTTTCTTCCTTCATTTAAGCTACAGGAGATCTGTGAAGGAAACTGTATGTAGATAGTGGTTTCTCAATTTGGCCCTTGAAAAGGTCATAGAAGAGACTCTTGACCTGTTTTTCAGTAAGCCTGGGGGCATGGCAAGGCCTACATGTAACTGAAAAAAATGCCAGTGTTTTATAAAGAAAAAAACAGGGTGACCTGAATTTGTCCTGTTAAGCAAAGAAGTCCAGACAAAATCCAGTAATAGATAATGTGCATGTCACTTTTATCTTCCTTGACTGGAAATTAGATCACATAATTATAATTTGCAATAGTTTGCCAGAGAGTACATATATGGCTGATAATTTTGGTGATTATGGTACACTGCTTGGACAAGAATGTTTGACTTGTTTTTACTGGTTAATTACTCATGCTGATTGAAGAAATATATTGCCCAACTAATACTTTAAATGCTAGGAGGGTTAGGAATGGTCTATTCATACATCTGAAAACATAATGGTAAATGAGGATCACTTAGTAATTGAATGAACCTACTTTCTGGTGTAGGCTTATTGCTTCCTGACCTTTTTCTCTTGCATTAGAAACCAGGATTATTATTTCAATAATTCATAAATAATAGACAAGACCTGAAGCAGTAAGGGAAGTAAATATCTTTCTGTACTGGTGGTATGAAGCAAGACACATGTCATTTCAGCCAAGGGTAAATTGTGGTGTTGTCTCCTGGACCCCCTCAGGATAAGTGCCCCCAGATTTCTCTCTTTGCCTCTAGTTTTGCATCTGCTCTGAGGGTTTGCTCTCCATTGACTGGTGCTTGATTTCCCCTGTTTCCAGACCTCTGCCTCCAGCTTGGTAATAGCACATCCCAGTGCCACCAACCTCCACTGTTGTCCCCAGACTTGTTCAAAATGTAGGCTGTGATACTAAGCCTACAAATGATCAGGGATGGGGAGACTTTCTGTCAGATAAACTTAGCAGTGTTGTCCTTGCAGGACTGGACCAGACCAGATCAAGAGAGTAAGTTACAGTTATTTTAACAGATGCAAGATTATGCATTTGATAATCAATCTGTAAATGTCTAGATCAAAGAAATTAGTTTAGTTATCAGAACACATTGCTGAAAGAAGTTCCATGGCAATGAGAGCAAGCTCTCCCACAGTGAGTATTGCTGAAGCTAGTGCTTCATCACCAAAAGAACTGCTTACTATACTGTACCTTTACTTTGTCTCAGGGTTTTGGCCTCTTCACCCTGACATCTTGCAGGCTTTTTCAGCCTGCATCTTGTAAACAACAGATTTCAAACAATTAAATTTCAAGCAATTTCAAAGAATTTAAACAATTGTGTGGTCTTTCCTTTGGATATTATAAATTTGAGAAGCCAGCTAGTTAGCCACTTCATGGCTAACTCATTTTTGTTTTTCCATCTCTTCTATCTTTAATTAGAGAAAGTGTGCCTCTGGAGGCTGGAAATTTGAGATGCTTTGAAGCACCTGCATCAAGTTTAGTCAGCATGGAACATGCCAGTCTTTCTGACTGGTTCTCATCAGCAACTTTTTCTTGACACTGTTGCCAGCTGGTGTCTCATTTTAGGATTCATATAGACTATGGATCTGATGACTTGGTCCTTTTCCCCTCTATCTCCATGATTCAGCTTTGAAAGCTGCAGCTTCCCTATCAGAAGTAGGGAAGCTGCATCTTTTAGTTGTCTAGACTTCTCCCTCTCTTTATAATATTTTCCATTTTCATTTTAAAGTACAGATTATATGCAGTTAAATTTTAGTTAGCTTTGGAACAGACAATGTCTCATTAAAAAAATTTGTATATGAGGGAAAGAGAGAAACTTGCAATTATGAGATGTCTGTCAGAGACTGTTTTATGTAAATTGAATGGTAGAACTGTGTCCAATGGGGCTTTTCAAAGACTTATGCTTTTTCTGTGAACTTAATGATATTTTTGTTTAATGAATTTTCTACCAGGTTACTCCTACACTTGTTTTTATTAAATTCTGTTTTCTAATATAACTGGTTGATTAGGTACAATACAATGACTATAGCAATAAAAGAAATGGACAGGGTATGAAATCTGTGAGCAAAACTCTACCATTGTTGGTGAAACTGATTTATCAGAGAGGCCCCTGAATTTTAGTTTTCTCTTCTCTTTGTCAGGCTTGCCATCACCTGCAAAACATTTTGTAATAGAAATGCACAGAAGTGTATATTGTGATATTTTTACTTAATTTTGTGACATTTATTTTGAAGGGTGTTTTTGAATTCTTGAGCTCTACTGTTGTTTAACTGTACAGGATTTATTTTTTCTTAAGCAAACCATCATCATTCCAACAATATCTTTAAGGTTTTTGTAATGCATTGAATATTAAAAAAAAAACCCCAACAACTGTTTCATTTCAGAAAACTACTTTTGGAGTGAAGAGGTTCACTAGATAATATGGAAAAACATTACATAGTTCTTGGGAAGTTAAGGAGTGCAAGATGAGGGAGAAATTTGAATTGGGGTGCTGGATTCTGTAGAAATCACTGATCACTAGTGTCACTGGATTGCGACATTGGCACCAAAGCAGAGGAGCTACAGATGGGAAAAAGAGGAGGGGAAGGGCACCATGAAAAGAGCTGGAAGGCAGTTGCAGACAAATGTTTCCCCAAAAGGGTAAGATAAGATAATACATTTTCCAAGTGTTAGAAATCTCTGAAAGGAATATGTTGTGGTAACAGATCGGGAAGAGGCAACACCAGAGCCCTGTACTGTGTCCTACTGACTCATTCCCAGCAGTCATTCCTGTCTAGTCACTGATGAAGGTTGAGTGGGTGTTTTTCAAAGCAAAAACCTTTCTTGGAAAGGGTAATAAAGGGGGAACAGGAAAAGTGTTAGCAGCAGAAAATATACAAGTGCTTTTGTGGCTCTTTTACATTCCTGTCTAGTCACTGATGAAGGTTGAGTGGGTGTTTTTCAAAGCAAAAACCTTTCTTGGAAAGGGTAATAAAGGGGGAACAGGAAAAGTGTTAGCAGCAGAAAATATACAAGTGCTTTTGTGGCTCTTTTGCCCTATTATATTAAA
>WEIU01005326.1:10769-23129 GCA_013389925.1 Aegithalos caudatus | reverse complement strand
TATCAGAACACATTGCTGAAAGAAGTTCCATGGCAATGAGAGCAAGCTCTCCCACAGTGAGTATTGCTGAAGCTAGTGCTTCATCACCAAAAGAACTGCTTACTATACTGTACCTTTACTTTGTCTCAGGGTTTTGGCCTCTTCACCCTGACATCTTGCAGGCTTTTTCAGCCTGCATCTTGTAAACAACAGATTTCAAACAATTAAATTTCAAGCAATTTCAAAGAATTTAAACAATTGTGTGGTCTTTCCTTTGGATATTATAAATTTGAGAAGCCAGCTAGTTAGCCACTTCATGGCTAACTCATTTTTGTTTTTCCATCTCTTCTATCTTTAATTAGAGAAAGTGTGCCTCTGGAGGCTGGAAATTTGAGATGCTTTGAAGCACCTGCATCAAGTTTAGTCAGCATGGAACATGCCAGTCTTTCTGACTGGTTCTCATCAGCAACTTTTTCTTGACACTGTTGCCAGCTGGTGTCTCATTTTAGGATTCATATAGACTATGGATCTGATGACTTGGTCCTTTTCCCCTCTATCTCCATGATTCAGCTTTGAAAGCTGCAGCTTCCCTATCAGAAGTAGGGAAGCTGCATCTTTTAGTTGTCTAGACTTCTCCCTCTCTTTATAATATTTTCCATTTTCATTTTAAAGTACAGATTATATGCAGTTAAATTTTAGTTAGCTTTGGAACAGACAATGTCTCATTAAAAAAATTTGTATATGAGGGAAAGAGAGAAACTTGCAATTATGAGATGTCTGTCAGAGACTGTTTTATGTAAATTGAATGGTAGAACTGTGTCCAATGGGGCTTTTCAAAGACTTATGCTTTTTCTGTGAACTTAATGATATTTTTGTTTAATGAATTTTCTACCAGGTTACTCCTACACTTGTTTTTATTAAATTCTGTTTTCTAATATAACTGGTTGATTAGGTACAATACAATGACTATAGCAATAAAAGAAATGGACAGGGTATGAAATCTGTGAGCAAAACTCTACCATTGTTGGTGAAACTGATTTATCAGAGAGGCCCCTGAATTTTAGTTTTCTCTTCTCTTTGTCAGGCTTGCCATCACCTGCAAAACATTTTGTAATAGAAATGCACAGAAGTGTATATTGTGATATTTTTACTTAATTTTGTGACATTTATTTTGAAGGGTGTTTTTGAATTCTTGAGCTGTACTGTTGTTTAACTGTACAGGATTTATTTTTTCCTAAGCAAACCATCATCATTCCAACAATATCTTTAAGGTTTTTGTAATGCATTGAATATTAAAAAAAAAACCCCAACAACTGTTTCATTTCAGAAAACTACTTTTGGAGTGAAGAGGTTCACTAGATAATATGGAAAAACATTACATAGTTCTTGGGAAGTTAAGGAGTGCAAGATGAGGGAGAAATTTGAATTGGGGTGCTGGATTCTGTAGAAATCACTGATCACTAGTGTCACTGGATTGCGACATTGGCACCAAAGCAGAGGAGCTACAGATGGGAAAAAGAGGAGGGGAAGGGCACCATGAAAAGAGCTGGAAGGCAGTTGCAGACAAATGTTTCCCCAAAAGGGTAAGATAAGATAATACATTTTCCAAGTGTTAGAAATCTCTGAAAGGAATATGTTGTGGTAACAGATCGGGAAGAGGCAACACCAGAGCCCTGTACTGTGTCCTACTGACTCATTCCCAGCAGTCATTCCTGTCTAGTCACTGATGAAGGTTGAGTGGGTGTTTTTCAAAGCAAAAACCTTTCTTGGAAAGGGTAATAAAGGGGGAACAGGAAAAGTGTTAGCAGCAGAAAATATACAAGTGCTTTTGTGGCTCTTTTGCCCTATTATATTAAAAAAAAAAAAAAAAAAAAAAAAAAAAAAAAAAAAAAAAAAAAAAAAAAAAGGAATGACTGAGCTTAAAAATTGTTTCCTGTGGATTGACCTGGTCAGTTGACTGTTAGCTATTGATATACATTGACCTCATCCTGCTTATATATAATTATATATATGGTACCTAAACCACTAAGTATTCTTCAAAGCCGTGGGAAGAAAAATGTCTACAGAAACTCTGGATGACAGAGATGTAGCATACAGGAGTGTGGTTGATGCTCATCTCCTTTAAGGCTGTACCATGGTTGTTTTGTTTTTTGCTATTTTTGGTGTTTTAAAGCAACCCTCAGAGATCCTGCAAACTTTGGTCCTTGTGATTAAAGAAATACTCACTGTGGCTAAAGGAGCAAGAAAGAATATAAAAAGAAAATACNATCTTGAGCTCCAATTATCCAGTAATGCAGTTTGTTTGTTTTTTTGTTTTGTTTTGTTTTCTTAAAGCATTAGTATGACTCATTCTTAAGTTTTGTTTCTTTGTCTAGTTTAAAGTAATGGGTCTGTTATTTTGGAGGGGTATTATAGTTTATTAACAAGTAGAAGTACCAGCTGCAGGAGGGACTTCTGGTAGTGGTGATACAATATAGTATGATACATGTTGCTTTCAAAGACCTTGTCTGAAGTGACAGGACTGATCCAGGCACGGTGTGGAAAGGAAGAGCAGCAAGCAAGGATTATGGAAAAATGTTGTAACCTTATCACATACACTCTTTTATTGACTTCTGTAGGTGCTTTTAGGATGAATTTTCCACACTTTACTGTTTGCTAAGTATCTTTATAAAGTTTAAGAGTGAGAAAGATGAGGCTACAAAAACCTGTGCAAAATCTGGTAGGCTTTTATTTTAGCTGCCTTATGTTGCTTGTTTTTCCTTTGTTTGAAAGGCTTAGCTCCCAGTATCTTGTTTATGTGAGACTCTGTGCTTACATTTATGGTGATGAAGAGAATTGTGAGAACGAGAACAGGTTAAAGATCTTAAACAGAAGCTTGACTATTTTTTCTTCCAAATAGGGAAAAAAGTATTTTTGAACCTAGCTTCATGCGGTTTCAGGACCAATTCCTGATCTCTATAAATTTGGTATTGGACCTGTATGTTCAGGGAGGGATTAGTTATCAGGCAATACAGTGGCCTTATAAAATCCAAACCTAGGCACAGTTTTAGGTGCCAGCGAGACATACCCTGTGAATGTGATGTGAACAGGATCAATACAGTGCATTTACAAGTGATGTTGGGTGGGGAGTAGATTGAGTAGATAATCTGTAAAAATAGCATAGGTAAGGATCACAGAATCAAAGCTATTAAAAGATCTCCAAGATTATCAAGTCCAACCTTTGACTGAGTACTCCCATGCCCCCTAAACCATATCACAAAGTGCCAGATCATTTTTGGACACTTCCAGATATGGTGACTCCACCACTTCCTAGGGAGCCTGTTCCAATGCTTGAAAACCCTTTCCATAAAGAAATTGTTTTATTGTATTGAAGCATCTAGTTACTTCAGTCTCTCTAGTTGCATGAAATCTCTCATTTCCTGCACTGTTTTATGTTAGATATCGCTGTAGTTTTTCTTGTGAGGAATCTCCTCGGAGCTGCTGCCCATGAAAAATCACAGCATCAGTGCTCAGATAGCACTTGGTGATGGAGTAGAGGGAGCTACTGCAGGTGCCCCAGAAGCTTTTGGGAGGTGCTGCCTCCTGCCTCTGTGTTTAGAAGGAGGTTGAGTTTCACAGTGTTGAAAGAGAAATGGAAAGACTCTATTAGGTCATCTGTTTTTTGGGGTTTTTTGTTGGTTTGTTTGTTGTTTTTTTTTTCTTAAACCATTGCAGTAGGGTAAAAATTGCACTTCCTAGTCATTTGTGATTTGTTCAGAAAAAGGGTAACTCAACTTTCTTCCCACAGCCCTTCCACCCACTCAGGCTTTGATAGAGGATGTGGGTTGCTTGGATGTCAGAAATGGGGCTTGGTGATCCTTTTACCTGGTTTGGGAGAGAGCACAGATTTGCTAAATACAGCCCTGCTGTTGCAGCAGAGCATAAGAACAGCTGCTCTGGAATGGGTATCAAATGAATTATTTTGGATTTCTATTTCCATGAAACAAAGCTTGTTTTGGCATGTTTATAGGCATGTTGTAAATGACATCAAAATGTCTTTAGGAGTTAAATGTCTCCTGAGGAAAAAAACAGAGGGAAGTTTTCCTTTAAAACAAAAACTAAATTGAAAAAAAAAATCAACATAGTTAATCCCAATGTGTGGCTTTAGCCCCAAGCAAGGGATTTTCCTACTTTATCCTCCCCTGCCACTGAGAGAACACTGAATTCATTCACACTAGCAAGAAATTCAGTGTCCTGGAGGAAGGAGAAGACTGACAGGGAACTGAGTGCAGATGAGCTACACAAATGCCTAATTTAAGTTTAGCAGCAACAACAACACGAAGGAAATCTGTAATTACAGAAATCATAAGGACAGTTAATTTCTGCTGTAGATTATTCATTTCACATATGGTGAATCCATGAAACCCAAAGTGACAGTAATTCATCAAAATTATAACAGCCTTCAGCATTGGAAGTACCAGCTTTGGGATATAAGCTCTCATGGGGAAGTTGGAACCCATCCTTTCCATAGCTTTTTAGTAACTGAAGAATTTTGGACTACTGATATTCTCATAGTTGAACAGTAGTGGTTACTTTTAGAATGACCTGCTTATTTATTATATATGAATTCTAATGCTTTATAATTGGTAGCAAAAAAAATTAAAAAAAAATCTAGCTTTTCTGTAAATCTAGCAACCGTTCTGCTAAGAATAATCAAGCTTTTGTATCACTTTGCTTTATTTTTGCTTGTATCCTGCCCACCTGAGAGATTAAAAAGTAGAAGTATTCATCTCAGAACATAAATGTTGTCTTAAGTTTACTCCATTATTCAAGCAATGTTTAGTGTAACTGTGTTATTTTCTTACAGTGATCCAGCTGCCAAAGCTCTCTGGGAGTCCTTCATGAACCTCAAACAGAAGGAAGCTGTGATGGAGGCCAGGAGACACCTTGTGGAGGCTGCAAGCAGAGAAAATTTACCTATTAAGATGAGCATGGGTGAGTAATGTAACAATCTCCCTTACACAGTGATCATGTGAAAGATGATGTCAGCTTCTTTTTTTCCACATAACTCTCTTGGGCAAAACCCATCCATTTTTGGTTCATCCCCATCCTTGTCAACAGGTTTCAGGTGACCTTCATGGCTCCCATAGGATCTTTCTGGTATATAAGTGAGTGACAATTTTTTTTTTTTTAAATATAGCAATTTTAAAAAGATTGAGAACCATGGAGAACCATTGGAGTCCTAGAAAGAAGGTTTTAAAGGCATGTAAATGGTTAGCAATGCTTCTTGTCTTTATTTTACAGAGCATGAGAATTCATTTCTAAAAAATTTAGCAAGATGTGTCCTGAAAGCAGACATTGTAAATAGCGACTGGAAGTTGTGCAGCTCTTGCATGTGATGGTATTATATAGGTAGTATTTACATTACATAGGTAATGAGGTTTATGTCAAGTAAGGCTGCCTTGCTCAGGGGAGTTTAAGCTGAAAACCCTGTCTGGACACACCTTAAACCTCAATTTTTCCAAATATTAGAGAAACAGATTAAGACACAATGGCTTTTAATAGTTCTTTTAGAACCACATTCTCATTGTGTACCATACTCAGTAAAATGTGGAAATAGATATACTAGGTATATAAAAACTGGTATTGCCTGTACACAGCAGTATTTTTTGTATTCTGTGTACTCTTAGGTCTACTTCATGCTGAACTTTTCATCAAGGGAGAAAGGTCCTTATGGGATAAGAGTAACAGACTTTTCTCTGTGACTCCAGGGTAAACTGTCAAGATATTGTAGAATTAGATGTACAACCAACTCATGTATTCTTTACAACTATAGCATGTAAGATATTGTATGGTCTTTACAAATACCTAGAGCATGCATTTAATACATTATTAATCAGAAATACTAGATTTCTGCAACACTAATCTTGTAAGCTGTTTTAAAGAAATGGAAAAGGAATAGCTCAGAAAAGGTTATTACAGATTTGTCTGAAGGAGGGAAGGTTCAGTAAACAATAAAATCTTATTTAAGTTTTTAATATGTGTGTGAGTATTCACCATAATAATGTTAAGAAGCCCACACTATTTTTCTGTGACATACATTGTAAAAACAATTATTATTAATGCTGAAATTCATCTTTGTTATAAACGTAATTGCTTCTTGTCTTTAAGATCTAATGTCTAATGATCCGTCTGTGACCTTTGCTCCTTTGTGTGAATGATTAGATTAGCCACCCTGTCCTCTGTGTTCCCCTCCTGTGGTATCCAGTGAAGGCTGCAGTAACCTAATTTTTAATCCATATCTGACACTTACTGAATGTCTTGCATGCATGGGCCCAATACTGTGCTATATGGAAACAGTAGAAGTTGGTGGTGAAACAAATTTCTGATTTTTTTATTGTTGTTGAAATGTAGCATAAAGGAATATTCACAGAAATATGCTTCTGTGAATTGTATATTTATCTTGCACTAGAATCATCATCAGTTAACTTTGTAGTTGAAATTGAAAGAGTGAAGTAAAGTTTGAGGCAGTCTTGTAAATGATAAACAGGGATAAAGTGAGAAACAAGGAGAGGGGAGCACTACAGTCACCAAAATAAAACATTTCTTATCGAACAGAAAAGCAGAAAACCCAAAACTCACACCCAGATGTCATATTGTGCAATGTCACATATTTGTTAATGACTTCTTAAAATGGACAGCATTCACTGCTTGTTCCCATGCTGCAGAACATCTTTCTTCTCTGGAGGGAAGCTGGAAATTGTGCTGTTTATCAATTGCTGCATTTGCTGAGAAACAAAAAATTGTAGTGGCCTGTTCTGGTCCTAATTGCTGCTTTGTTTTGAAAGGCTCCTTCCATTGCAGCTGTGATATGAGGCAACTCTGGCTGGAGAGAGGGGAAATGCTTTCACTGGCTCTGTGCTCAGACTTGAATTTTTATGATTTTATCTGAGGTTCTGCCTGTATTGGAAGATCTCGGTGGACTGCACATCGTTTTTCTCAACACTTAGGATATTTTCTGAGTTTTTATGGCCCTGATATTAAATGTCAGAGATTTTCTAGCATGAAAGTTTCCTCTTACTCTCTTTACTAAGTCCAGCTGTGTCAGATGGTAAGAGTTTTTTCCTTACTACTTCTTTTTTGTTATTTTTTTCCTCTGGAAATAAGGAGTGAATTACATTTGAAAGCAAAGCTTTGAATTCCATTTGGTGTAGCTGAACCCTCCTGCAGTGGCCACCTGCCTGAAAAACTGCATCACTTGTGACACTGGCAGCATGGGAGCCCTGTGCAGTTATGGGAAACTCAATCCCATCCTGTTTCTGTATTTTCAGTGAAAGGAAAATAAATTAGGGTTTTCTAGCTTTGAAAGGCACCTCATTGCTCTGAGGTGTTCATGTGCTTGCCGATGTTTTCCTTGCAAGGGATGTGCCTGATGCAAAGCTTTCCTCCCTCTCTGCCTGGCTGCATGAGGCAAGACCAATGACATTTCTGGGAGGACACACAGCTGAAGCTTTTGCTTTCTGGTATCTTCTGAACGTGTCCTCCTTCTGAGAAGGAAGGAGAGTAGGAAAACTGTAGAAGGGGACACATGTCTCCTCTCCAGCACCTCCAAATATCTGCAGGCCACTGGGATCTCCATCTTTTTCCATTGAGATCAGCAGGAAGAGAGGAGAGGAGATCTGATGAAGGAGAAAAAAGAGAAATAAAGGATACAACAATTATGGTTACATTTTCTGAGCTGGGTAGATTGGAGCTCTGCTTCCAGGTGTTCTTGATCTGCATATTTATTGTTTTAGTTGTATCAAGGGAAGTGGTACTGGGGATGTCTGAAGTATTTATTTCCATGTAAATAGGTAAAGCTGCCTTTTTCGAGATGTCATTTAAATAAAGAGGCATAAAAATATTGCACGTCAATTTATATGTACACACACACACACACTTCAAAAAACCCAAAAGCCAACAAACAACACTTTTTAAGAAGTACATCAGCTCCATTTTTCCTCCGAGGTATTTGCATTTGTGTGTTATATACCCAGATGAGTGCTGGTAAATGCTTGCCAAATTCTGGTCAGATGTGTAGGTGTAAATAGGTGTAAATTATTTCAGCATTATAAAAACCCTGGCATTTGAAATGTATTTTATTTAAAGAATTAAATATCCTTTTGAAAAGCTCTTTGGAAGACAAGATTGTCTTCATAACTTTTGGGTTAAGATTAATAGCATGGTGCTTAATTTAAGTGAAATTGTAAATACTGAAAAGGGATTACTTCTGCCCACCCCTTAGTAAGTGACTCTAAAGAAGCTGCTCTGGAGCACCAGAGAGATTGCTGCTTTTTCCATTCCTGGATTTCCTGCTCCATTCTTCATAGGCCTGATGCATATCTTAATCATCCTCTGAGCATGGCTGCCCCTGACTCTCCTTGAAAGCTTTGCTATTAGCATAGTATTTGGCAGTGGTAAAAACTTTGCTACAAATGTTCTTTTGTGGCTTTAGCAACACCCTTACTCTTCTGTTTGAAAAGAGCACAGTAAACCTTGAGTGAGTCTGAATTCCTTTATTGTGTCTTTTTACTGGCATGGAGACTGATGAAGTTGAAACCCTGGTGTAGTAACAGAAACAGAGTGCAGTATGCTGTTACACGAGCCCTTTTAGCGGGAGAAAAGCCATTTGGTTTCTTTCCATTTGAATTGTACAAATACAGTTTTAAAAATCAAGCTCACTATAAAATTAGCAGAGCCTTAGTCTTTGTGAAGTAAAAAAAAGAGTGCTGTAACTTTTTCAGATGAGGTGGTTTTTATGGATTGAATTGAACTCTTATTTGTTTGCGTAAAAATAGGAAGATGCTGACGTTCTAGTGTAACAATATGAAATAATATTTTGAGTTTAGAGCAGTAGCTTAAAATGGACAGGATCAATGCAGTAGATCAATACTTTATCTACAAATATAAAGCATATAAAATGTGCATTATTTTCTTTTTAATGAAGAGTGCATTGGGCTGCAACAATGTTTAACATGCTGTTTGTTCTTTATGAGATTAATATAAAAATATTCAATACCATAAATTTCTGGAATAAATTTTAAGGATAAAAGCTACCAGCCAAGAAAATGAGCTAATAAGGTAGGTAAGTACATATATACATCTTTCTAGATAAAACGAGTCTGATCTCGGGTATAGAAAATCCACCCTGGCCAACCATTATGTCAAGTCTGTGATGGAGACAAGTAGTGAGACAACAGCAATCTGAGTTTGAGGTCCTTACCAGGGAGTAGAAGGAAGGTCATCATTGCAGAGCTCAGTGTGGTCTGTGGGGTATTTGAATTCATTCTGCAGCATGTCTCTAAGTAATAGGTATGTGGATAACAGCTGGGTTTGGAGGCACTATGGCTCCTTGTTTTGCAGAGGAGACATCATATTGTAGACTGTTTCTTAGGATGCTTACGTTTCTCTGATGCCTGTTTATTTAGTCTCCAAATCCTTTGGGAGAGCAAGCAGCGGGATCAGTAGGGCAGCAGCCAAAATTCTCCTCCAGGCAGCTTCATGAAGTGAGCGGCTTCCTGTACCAACCCAACTGACACAGGCCTGGCTTAGCCTGAGGTGTCCCAAATATCTGATAGTGGGTCTCACAGTGCTCCTTCAAGGGCTCTGTGATCTTCTCAGGGCATTTTTCCAAGGAGAGGGAATGCTGCTTTTCTCAGACCAGAATTCCTTCCATTGTGCAGCCTGGATCCTGAACAGGCAATTCTTATGTCAAATTAGTCTGCTCTTTGTCTCCTTAAAAGTAACAGGAGTCCTGCAATGTGGGACTTTCTAGCCAAGTGGATTTTTTTCCAGCCTATTGCAATAGTGAGTTCCTGATTTATCCCTGTAGTGCAGCTAAAAACGTAGTCTTGACCTGAAGCAAATGTTCCCAACCTCAGTGATGGTCAATATAGCAGATGTTTCATTGCATCATTCACCCCTGGAGGCAGGAAGGCTTTTTGCTTCTCAGTGTGCTGAATATTTTTGAAGACTTTGAAGTGTTTCTGTAAAAATCTGGAAGTGTTCCTATTTGGGAGGCTTCTGTATCGGCCTTTGCATTCCCAGGTGAATGAACTTTGAATATCATGGGGATAGGCTTTCCCTTGTAACTGTTGATGAAGGTGATTTCTGAACAGCATTTACCACACTGAGAGCTGTAGAAAGACATTGATATTATGGCTATTTCACTTTGCAGTGTTACAACAGGATGAAGTTCAGGACTTCAACCCTGCTGAGGGTTCACCTAACTAACTAAATAGAGCCCATCTTCTGCCAGTCATCTGAGTTTGCCATTTAGAAATGTACCAAGCTCCACATGTGCACAGAGTATATAGCCTTCTACTGTTTTTCTTAAACAACTAAACTTTTCACTTAATCTCTGTAACTAACTAGATGTAACAGAAAAAATGAAGGATACTCATATTCCTAACAACAAAGTTCTCTGCTTTTCAGGAGATATGACAAAGTAGCTGAGATGGAGAGATATTCATGACCAGAAATTTGTTTTCATCAGTAAGCGACACTGCATTAGTGTGTAATGTTGTTTAGAAGCATCGACAGCTAAGGAGCCATCTTTGTACTAATCATTATACTTCTTTCAAGCTGGATGTTGTGCCTGTTCATCTTCTTTTCACTCTCACCTGCTGATACTCAGAGTAGCATCCTTGCGAGTTTAAAATAGTTACTCAAAAGAAAAAAACAAGCACACCTCAAAGTGACTGGAACTATGTGAAGTGAGATGTCCATATGCATATTTTGCAATTTATCCATCCTTTTTTTTTTCTGTCCAGCACATATAGGTTCCTGTAGTTGAAAAAATCATGTGATTTATGGGGAGCAGGTATTTATGCTCTTGGTGTGAATCCTGTGCAGGTTGAAGATTGAATTGCGTTCTTACTGGGCTTGGAAACAGCTGTTGGTGTGGAGGCAGCGGTGTGGCAGAAGCTTGGTGGTAAAGAAGATAAGGCAGTGACAGAAAGCTCATTTTGAGAGCACAGCTATTCATCCTATCAAGTGCATCCCAGAGGAAGCGTTACATAAGATAAGGTTGATTGAAGATGTCTGGCAGGAATTTTGCCCTTTCTGATGACTGCTTCCATTGTAGCACAGAATGAGAGATGTCAACAAATAGGGATGAACTGTAGAATAATCTTGGGTTGGAAGGGATCTCTGGAGTTCATGTAGTCCAACCTCCTACTCAAATCAAAGACAAGAGTTAGACTGGATATGTTGTACCTTGTTCAGCTGGATTTTGAATATTAATGTGGTGGGTTGAATGCTGGCCGCTAAATTTTACAGCCTGTCTGGCTACTCTGCACTAGTCTTAACCACTCTGGCAGAGAATATGCTTTCAGAGAATGTCCTTTCTGTACAATTTGATTTTTCACATGCTGCAGTGTGTGACTACAGCTTCTTGTCCTCTCACTCTACACCTCCAAGATGTCTGATTCTGTCTTCCCTGTAATCACGCATCACACCCATGAAGGCAGTAACACCCCTGGTGCTCTTGTATCTTGAGATTAAGGAAACACATCTCCCTTAGCCTTTATTAGTGCATCATTTTCTCTAGCCTAAATCATTGCAGTGACCCTTCTCTGAACCTACTCTAGTGTGTCTTGTACTGTGGAGCCCAAAACCTCATATTCCAGATGCTGTCTCTCAGGTACTAAATAGAGATCTACAACCACTTCCCTCTGCCTGCCAGCTGCATTTGTGCTGATGCCACCTAGTACATGATTCACTTTAATTGGTGCAAGGGCATATGGCTGATTCATGTTGAACTGGACAGACACATTTAATCCTGAATTTTGAGGGACATAGATTACAGATGCACTGTTAGACTATTCTATGAGTTTAATAATGAAGGAGCTCTCGACCAGTGGAGCAATACAGTGTATTTCATGAAGAGGTATATTCTAAAAGGAAAATGGCAGCTGGAGGTAGCTTGCTCTTATCTAGCTCTGTCAATCTTGTAGCTGCTCAGCTGATTCAGTCAATTATTCTTTCTGGTTTTGTTTCTTCTTGTAACAACTTGCCAATTCCTTTTGTTTGTCTCTTACCTTTCATTGCTCCCCTCCCTCCTTTGCCTGCTGAATTGTCTTTCAGTAGGTTATGTTCTTTTATGAATTAGGGAAAACACCACTTCACGTCTACCTGTTATTTGTTCACTGGTTTGTATTATCTTTAATGGCAGAGTATCAATTTGACCTTCAAAGCAAAGGATTTTTTTTTCTGGGAAACGGACGCACTCAAATCCACCTGAGGTGAGAAGAGAGGGAAAAATGGATGCTTGAACATCTGTGTCATTTATACATCCTGTCTGAAAAAAAGTACCTGCTACTACCCAGAATAGTACTGAAATTAAATATATATATATTTTTT
>WEIU01005326.1:378-10521 GCA_013389925.1 Aegithalos caudatus | reverse complement strand
TAGGGTTTTTTGATTGTTTAATGATTACTTAATTATGGGTTGTGTGAATTTACCTGAAAAAAAGAAGTGTAATATTGGGAGTACTCATTCTTGTTTTAAGTTTAAAGAAAAATTTCAGCTCATTCTGAAGTACCAAACACCATGTTTTACCCTAAGGTCTTGTTGAATTTTTTTACTTTAATTCTGTGACTTCATATTCTTGTAAAAATAACAGTTTTTAGGTTAAGTTAGTTTTTGAAGTATCAGTAAAGGTATTTTTGTCTCAATTGTCTCTCATGGTTCTGTGAATAATGTACTTCATGCTAACTAGTTTCTTGTGGTGTAAGATGAGTAATGGTTAAAGCCCTAATAAAGTTGTAAAGCCTGCCATATTTGTGTCTCATACCTCATCTATGTTCCACTTCACTGCTATGAAAGAGTTAGGAGATGGAAGAGAAACACAGAACCTTGTGCAGTGATGGGAAAAGAAAAATATATTGGTAGTATATTTTCTTTGGTTAAACTGTAGTTGGCACATAGGTGCAGGACTATTTGGCAAACCTTACTGTTACTTTTAAGAAGGGAGTGGGGTGACATTAGTCATTCTATATGCCTGGATTTTTTTTGGACAAAGTTTTAATTTTTTCATTATTTTTGTATCAACATTTTTTCATAGAAAATAAGTTAAAACACTGAAATATAAACATGGGGCCAAGTCTCCTTCTGTGTCTTGTGATTAGAATTAAAGATAATTCTTAAAAATTTAAAAGTAAACAGAGGTGTTGCTCTTGCAGAAGTTCTGTAAATATGTAATTTCATTGTTTGTATTATTTCCTAATGTCATACTGCAGAGCTTATATAAACTTCAATATGAAGTCTTTTTGTCTTAATAAAAGCATAAGGAAATGCCTATGTTAATGTGGTCTTTCTCTAGACAATTTCAATGATATTCACAATAGTTAGGAGTAGACATTGATGAACAGGTAAACATTTGTGAAGTTTTGAAACAGAGATTTAGTGAAAATCCATGTTGTTGCTCTTTTTTTGTACCGTTTAAATCAAGAGAAAATAATTTTGAGTTAAAGGCTTAAAATTTAAATAGCATTTGCTTGCACATATACTGGCAACTGGTTTTGAGGGATTTTACAACTGACTTCACTTGTTCATTTTCTGGAATCTGTAGTGGTAGTAAGTCAGTGTCTAATGTCCCTAAACAAACAACTTTTATACCAAACAAACCAAATTGTCTAGAAAAGTTTGAAATGCTTCTGGTTTTTGAGTACCTGTGAGTCAGTTCTGATAAAGCTAGATCAAAAGTCCTTCTCTGTAGAAATAAACTGGTAAAAAATAAAAGAAGCATCCATACACACATAAATTTGTAAAGTATCAGTTATGAATGCTGATTCAGCTTCCTGAAAAGAAATAATTGTATTACCATCTTCTGTTCTCTGCTAAAATTTATTTGATGAGGTTTTTTCAGGAAAACACCAGCCTCTTGTTTACTCATTAAGCTTTTTTTTTTTTTTTTTTTTTTTTTTTTTTTTTTTTTTTTTTTTTTTTTTTTTTTTTTTTTTTTTTTTTTTTTTTTTTTTTTTTTTTTTTTTTTTTTTTGTTTTTTTTTTGCTTTTTTTTTTTTCTTTTTTTCTTTTTTTTTTTTTTTTGCTGATATTGAGTTCTATTGTATCATCTCAATCTTGAAAGTAAATATTTTGATTTTTGAAGTTGAAGGGTTTGTTGTTTTGTTTTTTCTTAAAGCCACTCTTACAATAGACTGCCCATTTGTGATAATCAAGTTGTGGTTAAAAATACAGGAGCAGGTCCCTTATACTCTTTGATACTCTTTGTATCTGGGTGAAAAACAACATACTTAAAGTTGAGAAAATGAAATTCACTGCAATTGCTCTTCTTTATATGTGTGGGGAAGCAGTCTGGTTGAAAATAAGAAAATAAGATATAACTTGATGTAATGTGTGCTGTGATGTCTTCATTTTATAGGGTGCATCAGCCACAAGGACTGTTTTACATCAAGGAAGAGTTGAGAGTGGGTTGGGAAATGCTGATTCTGGCATACAGTGGAAAACACATGGCACCAGCACTTTGGTGGAACACTGTTGTGGGTATCAACACTAAGTCATGTGCTTTGTGTGTCTGACAATCACAGAAAAGACTTTAGAATTTGCTTATGTTAAAAAGGAGGGGGACCAAACCTAAAGTGGCTGAAAGGGGTGTAGCAGAATAGGAGCAAAGGATCACCGAGAAGAGCCTGTGCCAAAGGATTTAAACCAAAGATAAAATATGTGCTGGTGTGCTTGCAATGTCTGTAGGCGTAAAACTTGAGGTGGAACATGCAATTCAGTACAACTGTGGGTTGCCCAATGCTTTTTTTCCAAAGTATAATTCTGTAAGCTTCTTCATTCAGTCTCACAAAAGATGACCCATTACACAAGAGATGTGGTGAATTACATATGTACAGACTCATATATCATCATGTTTTCCATCCCTGTTTAATTGCTTACCACCCCAAATGATTGTTAGGATATTCTCAGCTGCAGAAGTCTTCCAGAAATGGCAAGAGACATAATGAGTCCTGTGAGTAGTGTACCAAAGAAGAACAATGACCTCCTTCTCTCTGGGGCGGTATGCCAAGAATACAATGAAGTGCTCCAGTGTCTGAGAACATATGTCGTAGGGCTAAATGAGGACATGCACAAGACACCTGACATTCCTTTGGGATTGTTATTTTTAAGACAAACAAGTTGATTCATTTCTGTGAGAAGTTTAAAGTGTTCTGGAGATAATTCAACCAAATCTGTAGGTTTCAAGTATTTTTGCAGTCACAGTGAATTACTGTTTCTAAGGGTTACTGGTTTTTAAGGGCTGGAGACTCTGTTTGGGAGTTGGCCTAGAACTCTGTATTTATTAACTTGGTGGAAGTGGTAAAAACTAAGTAATAAAATCCTACCCCTATGTATATTTACTCAGGATTTTGAGAAGTATTCGGTAAACTCTGGTATGCCGGTATTAAATAACAAGTTTAATATTGATGATAACCCCTGGGAAACTTAATTCTGGAAGACAAGATTTTACCTGTTTATTCAAACAGTTCTTTTTTCTTGTATTTTGCTTTAATATTTGGGAGGGCAATCAGAGAGTATTGTAGACACTTTCTAGAGATGGTTGTTACTTTTTTGTGCATACTGACTTAACAATCAGAAGAGGGAAAACTGAATGGTAGAGTACACAAAGAAGGAAACAATCAGGGCCAGAACATTTAAAAACAAAGTTCTGAAGGACAGAAAGGAAAAAATTTATCAATTCATGTTGAAACACCTAAACTATATATTTGTCAAAACCTTCAGCATGTATTTGAAAACATGAAACTGTAGATGGTCTAGGAATAATAAATAATAACTAGGGTCATATTTAGACATCTGGATTTAGGTGCTTAGAACTGAAAATCCTGATGATTATATTAGAGTACTTCAGTTATATTTGTCCCAACTAATTGATTAAATTTTGTTTAAGGCATATAAAAGAATTTCAAAAGAATAGTCAACAGAACTGATATTTAAGCATGGTTTCAATTTTGTAATAAAAGATTACGGCTTATTAGGAGAGAAAGCTAAAATAGCATATGGTACTTATGTGAGTATAATCGGTCTCTATAGGAACACTGTTAAAACAAGGATTTAATGATTTAATTTAGTGATAGAGAATAAACTGCTTTTGGGATAACTAACTCAATGCTATAGCTGATGGGACTGAAGCCAAGTCAGGTTAGATGTTCAGGCTTACATGGCAAGTGCTAGTTGAGTAGTAAATAAAGTCCAGTTTTATTTGTTCTGGATATATGCCTCTATCCCAGAATTTTATAAACATTAGCATAGTTGTCACGATTGTCTGTGGCTCCATGAAAGCCACTGCATACACACCTTCAGATGTGAGATGTGGCAGGCTCTGCCTCCCTTAAGGTCTTGAGGTATGCTAGAAAGCCTATGACAGGGAAGAGTGGCTGACCTCCAATGCCTGTGTTCTGCAGATGTTGTTAAGGTGGCAGGAGAAATGGGAGTCAGTAAGGGCCAGTCACTGCTCTTCCTTGATGGCACGGTGCTGTGGGGGAGGCAGCAGGAGACTGCCACTGCCTTGTGGCAATTTACTTTGCAGTGTACTTCAGGGACTGCTCAGACTCCCAAAAGGGACATATCCTGGCATTGCTCTAGTGGGGACTTGCTGTTTGTACTCATATCTGGATACTGGTATTTCTGCCACAAAAAAGAGGGAGAGTCCTACAAGTGACCATAAACCACAGAACAGATGGGCTCATGTTTGTGGGAGATGTGCATGCGCTGTTAGCAGTAACCCTGAGACATCTGTTTTCAGTCTGCTGCAAGGTTTAGAGCTTTTCAAGTCCAGAGCCTTATTCTGGAGAAGCCAGCCAAACAGCATCTCATACTGGCCTACTTTCACTCTCTACAAAGAACTAGGGATTAGCTGATGTTCTTACTTTCTTTATTAACAGTTTAAGGGATGGATGACTTTTGAAGTAAAATAAACAAAAGTTGAGATTAAATTATTTTCCTGGCACTTGTTGTTAAAGATTGTTATTGAAGCTTCCCAAGAAGTACAAAAGAATTTTGAGTTAATAACAACATCTGGAAATTAGACTAACAAGGAGATGTAAGGGGCATCATCTGTCCTGCTAAATTGCTCTCACTGGGTTTGTCAAATATCCAGCTCCCTTAGCAGCACAGTTGCCCAGCTGGCTTTGTGGAGTACAAGAGCTTTCTACATTCCTCACAAGTATCCAGCATTGCAACTGGGAGAGATAGGTCTATGTTGCTTAGACTGTGAACAAGGAAAACAATTTATCTGGATTTCTTCAGCCCTCTACTGACTTGAAAAGTTTTGTCTGTGAATATAAGCATGCCAAGATTGTTTCTTATTCTTGGTTCTTTCAAGTGGAAAATGGACTTCAGCAAAAGGATTCCAGCCAGTGAAGCTCTGTGTTCTTGCATAAAACTGAACGAAGTTAAAAGCTGTGTGTATTTGGCGGTTCCTGCAGTCTGGGAAGAGCATCCACTGATTTTCTCAATTGGTCGCAAAATGTGCTTTCCTCTTTACTTGTTTCCTTGTCCCTGTGGAGATAATTAACTAAGTGTTACATGAAAAAAATAAGGCCTGGATGTTTGGAACAGTGCATTGATAATTCTGACCTTTGCTCTTTAGACACCTTGTTCATCCATAAATTTTTATTGGATGCATAAGCGCTTTTGGATTCTGAATTTTAAAAAATTGCTTCTACCAGTAAATCTATCTTGAAAAATAGTTATATTCTTGAAGCAATGCCTGCATTACACTACATAGACTGCAGCATTCATTTCAAATGGAAAAACAGTCATACTGGTAAATTGCATCTTAATGTCTACAAATGTGGTTTGTCCAGTTGACTTTTTGTTTAACTCTTAAGGTGAAAGTCTTTCTGTCCCACTCAGTCTACTCCTACTACTCAAACTCAGATTTTTGACAGACCTTTAATATCAGTTGCTGGTAATTTCTGCCACAGTATGCCTATCTGGAGTGATCTGCTTTGTCAGTAGCAGAAATACTTCTTCCCTTCAGACTAATTGTGCATGTCATCATTTGTACATATATTATGAAACGTGTATATTTGATATGGTAAAACATTGAAAATGTGGATATTCTGTGCTGCCATTTTCATATTTAGCAACAAATTATTTATTCAATTAATTATTAAAATAACAAAACCAAAACCAAGCAACACCTTGTGTTATTGAAAAGTAGGCAAAATTGATCTGCGGTTCTTTTGGGATCTACTCTAAATTCTTGAAAGTTGGAGGTGGGATTCAACCAATATGTTTACAAATTAATTATCATAGGAATAAAGGATTTAAGGGGACCATTTGTATTGAATTAAGTCTTGTGAACATTTATGCAATTGCTCATTAGGCAGTCATCAAACCTCACCTCAGAATAGGTTACATTTTTTTGGCTCCACTCTTGCCTCCACTACTGGAACACTGATTAATACAGTGATGTTTCTTAATGTCTCGTGTAAATATATTCATGTATTTATCCCCTTTGGTTGTAGTACCAGTATTGAACTATTGAAATATTTTTTATGCTTTTGAAGAGACTTCATTTTTTTTTCCAGCTGGTGCAGGGAGCCCATATAAGCCAGACATTTCAGCTTTGCTTTCCTAACTTTAGTTCTCCATCATCCTAGCTGTTATTAGTAACCTCTCTGTGCATGCATCACAGTTTTGGGTTAAGCTTCCAGGAATGGGAGTGATTTGAGCTGCAGAGTACTCCTGGAGGAAGGGGCTTTGTATTGAGGCATTTTTTGTGGCCCTTGTTTTACTATGCTGTACCACTTGAAAGGAATTGTACCTGCTCTTTTATGGTGAAGAAGCCTAGACATTATTTCCTTCTTCTGTCATTTTCAGGTTTTAACTCCATGTTTATATCTCCTACTTACCCTAGCATCAAAATGCATCATTTTTATACTGTTAAATTTTCACACTTATATTTGTCCAGTACTCAAAGCAATCCAGCTCTGCTGGCTGCTCTTTCTCCATATTAATGATGTTCCACAAGATTCTGACAGCACCATTCTGGGACCATTTTTTTTTCAAAATTTGTTCTATAAATATGTGCAAGCACACAGAAGAACACTCTTATTTTACCTTTTCTTTTTATATCCTAGTACTTCTCTGTTGCATATTACCTGCCATCTGTTTTGGGGTGTTTCTTTGGTATCTTAGAATTCTTGTAATCCTAGTCTTTTCCCACTCAAATGTGGTTATGGCACAATTAATGCTATGTTAAATCCATGTGCATTGTAATTAATTCGTTAATTGGTTACATATCAATTTGACATGATGTTCTTTGATAAATGTACTTTGCATTTTATCCCATTTTTAGGTGTGATGTAAGATATTTTTTTCTTACACATTTGTCCTGAAGCTTTTCACACTCTTGACATCAGCTAAATAAGGTAGCTAAATTCACCATTTCTTTGACACAAACATTAGTTTTCTCTTTTCCTAGGCTAATCTGCTCTCTCTTATGTCTTACTTTTTATCTTCCATTTAACAGAGTACTAAAACACAGGGTTGTTTCATCACAATGTTCAGTGTTTCTTGGATGGGACAGGTCCCTCAGTAGTGAGATTGGTCTCTAGTCTGTCATGTTTCTGTTACTTCTGTAATATCCAGTCTCACTCCCTACACTAGTATTTCATTCTGTTTCCAAAGATTATTTCTTTAGTGCACAAATATGTTAATTGAGCCAAACTAGCCATTCATTGTTTTTTTAGCTGAACTAGTTCCCACACATCATCAGTCTGTTTTTCTTTCTTGCTCCCCATCCTCCTATATTCTGTTAACTTTTGGATTTCACTGTGATACTTCCCAGTGACTACCTACTGATTTTATCCTCTCTGTTATACTTGTAAAGAGGCATGAAGCTTCAAAGTGTTGGGCTGATTTGTGTTGTTGTTGTTGAAGTTTGTAGTTATTTTTATGTGTGTGTGGTTAGTTTTTGTTTTGTTTTAATACTGCTTTCAGTAGATGTCACTTTTACAAGTCCTATATTCAGATTTAATGACAGAGTTTGGGACAAATGTACCTGTTTCACACATTTTGCTTGGTAACTGTTAATGACAAAGGTTATTTCTTAGACAATGTGGAATTCCTGGCATTTTTGCAAAAAGGTTATCAGTATTTTTAAATCTCTTAACAGTGGTTGAGATCAAGCTTTTCCTTTCCACATCCAGGAATTTAAAAATACCAAGTGCTTTGTCACCATAATGTATTTCTCACAAGTCAGGCTCGGATGCCCACACAGACTTCTGACTCTGCATGGATCTAGAGTTTGGAGCAGCTTATGATTTGATGGAGCAGGAAGAACAGAGCAGGACAAGACCCTTACACTGAGATCTTTTTGCCAGCAGTTGCCATGTGCTGCTTGTGAAGCTCAAAATATGCTTTAACTTTAAGTGAACAAAATGACAGTTGAGACTTGATGTGGTTGAAATAGTTCTCCTCTTGATTTCTTAGGACCTATCTGCCACATTGCAATGAAATTACTTGAAACAACAGAGGTGCTTTAAAAATCCAGAGGGCTGGTAGGGTTGAAATTAGATTAACGTTAGTTTGTTGTGCTGAAATCTCCCTCTGTGAACAAGCAGCAGGGAAGACGATGAGGATTTAGGCCTCAGGAAAAGTAATTTAATTGCTGATTACCACCAATTACTTTCCCAATTTCCTTTCCTCAGCTACTGGAATAGTAGAATACTGGAACTATATTTATCAGCCAACTGTCCAGGGAGATTGCTGTGTAGAAGTTGGCTGGAACTCTCAAACCCTAGATCTGAGTGGATCTATGGGTATTTTAAATATCACAGATGAGATGCTGCACTCCTTAATGCCAGTATAAGTTTTGTTAATGACCTGCTAAGGTCAGGATTTTCCTTATACTTACATATGTGTTGGACTTTATTTTGGTGGTATTCTGAGGGTGGGAAAGAATTTGATTGTTTATCTAAAATGGTGCTGAATGGATCTTGAACTGATCCAGTGCTGCATCTGGATTCACTTTCACAAGGAACAATGTGGAACAAAACTCTTGAATTTTTTATTTTTAATTGAAATCAGAAGTCTTGAAAGCCCTCCTATTTTTCTGATTTGTGTGAGGGAAGGGCTGGCAACTGCATGTTTTCGCAATTGAAGCAAGTTATCAGATTTTGAATATGCTACAATATATCAGGACTGCTCAGTAATAATGCAGTCATTATCAAAGGTATGCTGCAAGGCATCATGGCCTGACATTTTCAAATCACCGTGTAAATCTGCCTGACACAGCTTTAAAAGAAATAAAACAAGACTGAAAGCTCCAGTGTTTAGTCTAAAACACACACATGGCCATGGTTGCTGTTTTAGCCTATGTGGGCTAACCGTGGAAGCCATTTGTCAGCCCTCTGGCCTACTGAGTGGTGTCAGCTTGATTTGTGTGTTAATTTGCTGACTTTTCGGTTTGATGCTTTCCATTAAAATTCACATAAAGAGCCTGTGTATTTTCACTCTATGTAGCAGCTTTCCCAAATCTAAATGCTCTTCCAAAGCCCACCCTTGATATCACTGAAACTAAGAGGAAGAGCTTTCAACATTTATTCGCTGTTGGAATCATTTATTTGCCATTTATATGATATTGAAAGGATGAGGGCAGATGGGGAGCCTTGTTAAGTGATGATATAACCAAAAACGGAGAAGAAACAGAGTGGCAGTTTTACAAAATTTTTCCTTTATGGAAATATTCTGACTGAAATGGTCAGTGTTGTAAGCTATGAACCACTTAGCATCAAGACACCCTTATGTCTTCCTGGCACCAAAGATTGTTCTATTTAAGTTAAAGGATCCTCCTCGCTCTGTTTCATATATCCCTGCTTTTTCAATCTGGTTTGCTTGAGGAAGGGGACTTGTTACTGGCAGAGGCTTCCAGGAACCAGCCCTGGACAGGGTTGCAATCCAGACTTGCAACTAGGATGGTGTTTTGACACCATTTTTGCCTGTCTGTTGATGGCATGTGTAATTGCCTGTGACGATTTTCTTGGGAGAGATGAACTGCCTCCCTTCCTGAAAGAGATCACTTCCAAAATATAAATTGGTTGAGTAGTCTAGCTGGCATTTTAATGTTAGATGGAACAACAGCTAATCCTGTAGTGTTCATCTGGCCCAAATGGTGCCCCTCATGCTTTTCTAATAAAGAGATCTATAGGACCATGTGTGGGCACTGGGGCATTTATTTTCAAACAGCTGGTGAAATCAAGCTGTGGTTACTGCATGCCTGAAACTGAAGAGTCACACCTTGGAGTTTTCCCTTCCAACAGCTCCTGAAATCAGTTCCTCACATCACTAACATTGTATCTGTTTCTTGAGTCAAGACTAATCAAAAAATGCATCCTCAGGAAGTGATGAGAAGATTTGAGTTTGCTGTAAGGTAAAAGGCTTGCAAATTCCCATTGGACTTCTGGTAAAAACAGAAAGATTGTTTAGAAGTAAGTCATCAAATATTATTTCCCTAGCTGAAGTGAATGTCCCTCTTTGTCTGAAAACAAAAGTGTTACCCTTTATGTCACCATCTGTT
>WEIU01005324.1:6222-27855 GCA_013389925.1 Aegithalos caudatus | reverse complement strand
AAGAGAGGACTGAAAATATTTAATCTTCTTAGTATAGTGAGGGGAAGGTAGAAAGAAAAAAAAGCACACTCTGTAATGTAAAATTATATGTATATAATTAAGAATAACATAAGCAATTGCCTGGAATTTTTTCCTCTTGTGTCTAATCAGGTTGTCTCCAGGAATAACTTGTACCCACTACCCCTTGTATTTTCCATGTGACTCCTTGAATGAAAGGGGATCTCTGTCTTGTCTTTCAGTGACAAGATGACTTGTAGAGGCTTTAATTGCCTCTACACCAGCAGAATTTAATATTAATATCAGGAAATTTAAATGTTTATATTTCTAAAATTGGTGAGCGACAGGGCTAAGATATATAGAGATTTTATAGAAGCTACTCCTTTAAGATTTTAAGAAACATGTTATGGAAACATTTTTCAGGAATAGTTGAAGAAGACTTGATTGTGCCTTGAGGCAGAATGATAAAATAGACACTGAATTTAGAATTTTCTCTATAGTTTTCTTTTGCTTGTTTGGACAGTATTACTCATTGCAAACAATGCGGCTGTAGTTGTCTTTGGGTAAAAATTTATCAGTTTGGTGTCCAACTTAAACATGCTAGTATATTTTTGTTTGTGTGAAACCCAGTCCTTACATCAGCATGATGATAATTGCTGAAGCATATTTCATACTATTTGTCATCTTAGGATAATGTTTCTGTCCCTTCAGAATTTGGATGATAACCTTAGATTATCCTAACAGCTTCCGCTTCAAAATAGTACAATACTTTTATCTAATCCTAGAATTATACTTAGGATAATATGGTTCTCTTTTAACCAATCTTCTGTACATTAAAAATCACAATTAAATATACTGCTATCCCAAAATGCTACTTTCCCTTTTAAAAATCAGCAATTCAAGTTAGTCATATCAACCTGCAGCTGAAAGTTTTCTGCTTCCTTTGAATTAAATGCATATGTTTCTTTTCTCAATAAATTTTAAATTTTCATAGTTTTTTTTCATATAATCATAGAGTACCAGGTTGGAAGGGGGCCTCAAGAATCATCTGGTCCAACCTTTCTTGGCAAAAGCACTGTCTAGGCAAGATGGCCTAACACCCTGTTCAGATGAATTTTAAGTGCCCGATGTAGGGAAACTCACCAGTCCTCTTAGGAGATTACTGCAATAGTTCTCAGTGTGGATGTTTTTCCTCTTGTGTCTAATCAGACTGTCTCCAGGAATAACTTTTACACATTACCCCACATATTTTCTGTGACTCTTTGTAAGAAAGGGAATCACCATCTTCTTTGTAGCCACACTTAAAATACCAGAACCAGATGATCAAGTCTCCCCTAAGCCTTCTCTACTCGTGGCCAAACAAACTCAATTTTCTTAGCTTTTCCAGCTATGGCAGGCTTCCCAGTCCTTTGGTTATCTATATGGACTTTCTCTGGACCTTTCCAGCACAGCCACACCCTTTTTGACCAAAACTGAACACAGAATGTATTTTCTATACCTGTGTTAACTTGCCTTGTAGTACCGTAAGTTTCTCTGGAGAGGGAGATGGAATTAAAGGAAATTCCTTATTTGCACAACCTTTTTTTTTTCATTGTAGGGAATATAGTGTAAACATATTCTACATTCCAACTGACGCAATTGAGCCTTCAAGTTTCTACGTGAATTAAATAAAAAAAGTCACATCCATCTAAACTTTAGTTGTGGATAATCATACCTGAAAAAAATGCAGCTGTTGCAGAAAATCTGAAACAGATCTGTGGAAATTATACATACACATGTCTCCCAAAATTCACCTTTTTAATATCAGAAAAGTGCACAAGATAGGAGGATTTAGTTACTAAGAAATACTGACTCCCTGAAAATCCAGATTCCTGGATGTTTGAACTTGTTTTCCCTTCACTTCATGTTGATTCCTAGAAGAAGGAGATTTAGCTGAAGATGACCTGTCTGAGAAATTCCCTTCTGGATAAGGCATTAAATCCTGAAGAGAAGGTTGATTGGAAAACAAGGAGCGAGAAAGTTTCATGTAATGAAGAATATAATGGAAGTTATGAAATAGTGGTAAAATCTTGTTTCAGAGTTCATTTCTTAGAAGGAAAAATTCATTCTCTTTCCTCTGCTTACACAAAACTGTTTTAAATTCTGTGTAAGGGTTTTAGTTTGAAAACCGGGTGGAAACACCAAAATATGTAAAGGGTTTCACGTTTGCCGATTGGTTTGAATTTCCCGGCCAACACACCAATTAATGAGATGGTTTAGTGTCTGCTATTTTAGATATGACTGGGAAACTCAAAAAGCAAAACAGGCTTACCTTAAAGTTACAAAAGACAGTTTATTCACACATATTAAGAATAAAGAATAAGAAAAGAGAAAAAGAAACAAGAACCAAATGAAAACCTTCAAAACATCCTTCTCCCCCACATGTATTCACTTTCCTCACACAACATAAAAACACAAAACCTGTAACTTCAGTCAGGGTTACCATTTAAAAATAATCTTTCATCAGTTCCTTTAGGAAAGGAGTCTTTCTGTGTCTTATGGAGACCACACTTCTGCAGCAGCCTGAAAAGAAACTCTGCAAAAACTGTGAAAAGATCCTACCTACGGCTGTTTGCCCAATACCGCACATAGGTCAGAAACTGCTTATTGAGTGTACTGTTTAAGGATGCCTCCTCTGGTATAACACAAAGGTTCTCCTTTTTCCTGCTTCCAAACTCTTCATCTCAAAACTGCAAAATACCCTTTTTCCTTAGGAGAGAGAAAACTTCATATCACTTATTACTAAAACTTTGCATCCCTCCCCAAGAGCATCTATATGTTACAGGAAAGAACAGTCCATTCTCCATAATTACAGAAATGTCCAGACACTTTAGACCACTCCTCCTTTGCCCCAAACAGTCTCTCCACTGTCTCTTCACTGACCCAATTTCATGCTGTGTCTCTTTATGGGTCAATCACTTTGCCCCGTCTTCACTCCGGGGAAGGGTCAGTGCTTTGGAAGTTCATCTGCTGGCAAGGAAGAGTTAAAAGTGCCCGGGCCTGTGCTGATCACGAGGTCCCTCATGCAGGAGCTGCCAAGATTTCCAAGCCATGCTGCTGGGGGTCGGTGGATGCTTTCTTCTCCACCCCCCGGTCTCATGGCGTGGGCTGCTCAGAGCCGCCTCCTCATGGCGTGGGCCGCTCTCTCACGGGGCAGCGGCTGCCGGAGGCCCGAAGGAGGGGGTGGAACAACCCCACAGCCCCGGCCGGAGACAGCGGCAGCTGCCGGGGCCCCTCCTCCCCTGCCCCGCTGCTCGCCGTGATGGGGCCCAGGCATGGCCGGGCCGTTCCCCCCGCGGGGAGTGCGGCTCCCGGGGACCCCGGCCCGGCCTGGCCGTGGGGCAGCCTCCGCACGGAGCACCTGCTGGTCTGGGGGAGCGCCCGAAGGGAAAGAGGGCGGATCCAGCCCATTCACAGCTTAAACAGCTTCCCCCAAGAGTCGCCCACTTGGTTAAAACTAAATGCTAAATGCCAGAACTGGCCTCTGATAGGTGTTCATCTGCTCCAAAGATTTTAAGGTCCTGGCAGGGTCATATTCCATCTTAACCCATGAAATTCTGTTAAATTATGCTTTCTTAAAATCACAGTAGTTACATTAACTTTATGAAAAATTTGGTCTCAGTTAGGCTTCTATATATCAATATGACTTTGCAAAGCAATGAAGCATGAGAGCACTGTAGGAATGAGAGTTGTCTTAATAGCTAAATCAAATGTGTGGATCCCAACTATGAACATCATTAAAATATGGAAATATAAAAATGTCTATGTAGATTTAGATTAACAGAACCAGACTTTTCCTTGATGGCTTCATTTTATATTATCAGAGGAAACTGATTTTGAGATTCAGAAGCATACTGTTTTCTTGCAGTTTCAGCATCTTGAAGTAGCTGAAGTAGTATGCTTTACAATACTTTATGTCAAATTTTCACCCTCTAGGGTATACCTGTATTCCTAGAGGTATATTCCTGTATATATATGTATGATACATAATACATCTTTATATTCTACTAGGCAGTAGGTCCTTTTTGATAACAGTTATTGACAGAAGAGTGATACAGAATGGTCTCTGCTAATGGACAAAAATAGCCATAAATCAATCCCCAAACCAATTTTAAAAAATCAAATAATATTAAATAAGTCATCTGCATGGATCCTGAAAGTGTAACTGTATTCATATAAAGTGCCTTGATTGAGAACAAACGCCTCATTAATCTTAAATGCTTCAGCTAGAAAAAGTTAGTGAAGTCATGAAGAATAATGACTGGCATTATAGTTGAGTGCAACATACTGTACAGTAAGTAAAGATGTGGTCACCTAATAGCTATAATACATAAACATGGAGTACCTTTGTTGTTTAGAGGATAAAGGGTTTGGGACAGGAAAGAGATAGAAGGAAGAACAAGTCAGGAAACATATAAATACACTCCAGTGGCCGGCTTCATGATAAGGGAGATCATGATAATAAGACTGCAAAGGGAGATCTATGACTTTTCACAAGTGATTCTTGCATTGTTCTCCACAGAATTACAGAAACTATTAAGTACCTAATCTGGTTAACTGGCACTCATTTTGAGAATAGATCCTGTGTTTAAATAGCTTAGCAGAAATTATATTTCTGTACTTGAGCTTTTTCATGCTTTGTATGTTACTTACCGAGAATCAGTCTCTAGGCTTATTTGCTTTTTATGGTTAGAGTGGCCCTTTATGTAAATTGAAGGATTTTTAGTTTCTTTATCCCACAGGCATAAGAAAAGCGGCATGTAAGAGCTTTTCCAAATTCCTGCTAAAAAACTGCCCAATTTCACTCTACTGAAAATAATGATTTTGATTTTTTTTTTTTGTAGTGGTGCCCTTCTTCACTGATACAGTGTCATCATTTCCATTATAAACTACTGTTTTCAGAGTCTTTTACCTGCCAAAATTAACTCAATACATGTGAGTTGGTTATACAGTGTCTTAATTTTCAGACTGCTTTTTCTACCAAGCTTTTAATGCATTTGAATATTGTTAATAAAAGAAAGTACTGGACAAGAAAATCTGGCTATAATAGAAAAATTAAACCCCTAAATATTTCGGGGGGGTTTTTTTTTTTTTTTTTTTGTTTTTAGAAAAAACAAGACCTGATGATTATTTTTAAAAAATACTTTTTAAGAGTTTTTTTTAAATCTGGATTTTTACAAACCTTCTCTCCAAAAAAGTTGACTTACTGGGACAACTTTAAATGCTGATGGTAAACATGTATGGACTCAGATGCGTGGAGCATTATATTTCTTTCTGATCTTGATATTATACTAGTATCAGGATATTTATTGCTTGCAAAACTCACTCTTTGTTTGTAAAAACAGGGTTTCTCTGATGCTGTCACAGAAACCAAAGTGAAGACCATTAAATTCAGAAATTATGTTTTTAGAGTAAGTGCCATAAGGATCAAACCCAAAGCTCATAAGGCCTAGCAGTATCACAACAGACTGTTGGTTTCACTGAGCCCCACAGTGTCACTATGGTCCCCTTGGCTCCAAAAAGGCTCTGAAGTGTCACAATGGCCCTTTGGTTTCGCAAGGCCTCAAAGAATAAAAATGGCTTCCATGGTTCCATGAGGCCCTGCTGTGTCACAATGGACCTTTGGTTCCATGATAACCCAAAGTGTGACGATGGTATCCTTGGTTCCGCAGTGTCAGAATGGACCCTTCATCCCATGGGGACTCACTGTGTTCATTGTAGCCCCCTTGATTCCATGAGAAATCAAATCCAGATTAAAAAAAATCATCAGGTCTTGTTAACCTTTCATTCCCTTTGCTGGAGTTTGTCAAATCAACCTTTACCACTGATACCCATGTCAAAAGGCTTGACAGCTTTGGTTAACTCCAGCTTTGTGGGTATTCTCAAATTACAAGGAAGGGATTCCCTGTAGGGTGAATTATGTTTTCAACCAGTTTTGAATCTGGCCCTACTTGGAGATGAATTGGACCAGAGAAGCTTCCTCAATCTCAACAAATCTTAATTTATCCTCAAAGACCATACCTGATCTCTAGATGCAGTGCTGCAAAGTCACTGAGGGGGAAAACATGCTAAAAATAGCCAGTAGCAGGATATTTTTAGTAGCTGACCTGCCAGCTGGTGTTATGCTGCTTTCTTAAATGTATGGACTTTCTTCTGAGGATAGTCAGGTTTAAATCTAATATTTCCTGTCTATTATAATAGGAATAAGCCTACATATTTATTATCATATATAAATATATACTAGATACACAGTTATTCCTGTTTTGTTTGCTAAGCATTTAGTCTCACTGCTCATAAAATCACAAAGAAGTTGGAAGGGACCTTAAAGATTATTTATCCAACATGGACATGGGTCTTTCACTAGACCAGGTTGCTTAGGGCCACATCCAATATGGCCTTGAACATTTCTAGGAATGTCTGGAATTTCCAGGAATATCTACAACTTCTCTGGGCAACCTGTTCCAGTGTCCCACCACCTTCATAATGAAGGATTTCTTTTTTGTATAACCTAGACCTATCCTCTTTCAGTTTGAAGCCTTGTCTTACCATCTTTCTTGTAGCTCTCTTTAGGTACTGGAAGGTGCTATAAGGTCTCCCTGAAGCTTTCTCTTCTCCAGGTTGAGCAACCCCAACTCTGTCAGCCTGTCTCCGCAGGAGAGGCGCTCTGGCCCCCTGATCTTTTTCTTGGCCTTCTGTGGCCAAGACCTTCTTCAGCAGGTCTTTTGTTGGGGTCCCAGAGCTGGATGCAGAACTCCAAGTGGGGTCTCTTATAGGGCCAGAATCACCTCCACTTACCTGCTGGCCACAGTATTGGTGATGCAAGCCAGAATGTGATTGGCTTTCTAGGTTGTGAGCCAGCTCACACTGAGCTTCCTGTCAAGCAACAGCCCCAATTCTTTCTCACCAGGACTGGTCTTTATCGATTCTCCACCCAGCCTGTATTTGTACTTGGAATTGCCCCAGGTGTTTTCCTCTGTGTAAAAGTGATTTTTGCAGTCTCTATATTTTGGAGGAAGAATGATAAGTTTTCTATTTTCAATGGCTTATTTGATGTTTTTGGAAAGCTAGTGTCGTTCTTTTTGACTCCTCTTTGAAGGGGAAAGTGTAATCTTTCTTGTTCAATTGCTTGCGAACAATTGCCCTTTCTATTGTAAGGATTTTCTAGATCTGAGTGACCAATAACCACTGTGACAGAAATATTTCAAGTTCAGGAATCTAATAGTCTCCATTTTATACTTTTTTGATGTGTTTTACTTCATATATGCACACTCTAGGGAGAAAAGATACATAGTACCCACCCCGGTCAAGCGTGAGAATTATTTTTACTCCAGTTACCTAAATGAGTATTTTGATTTTCATTTCAGTCTCAGTTCTCATTCCTTCTTCAGCTGTGGAATTCTCTCAATATTCCCATTTTCCATCTCACCTCTCTTTTCTGTCATTTTGAAGTCTCCTTATCCCAGCCAGCTCTCTCCTGCTCTTTGCAATCTTGGAGATGCCTGTTAATAATGCTATGGACAGTGTAGTGAAACATTACTTGCTCTTTATATTGCTTATTTACATTGGCATGATATGGGAGCTGCAACTGCAAGGAAATTTTTGGCTATCCCTAAATTGAGAGCAGGGCAGACTGAATCATTGCAGGATTGGCTTACTAGAATATAAAAATTAGGTAGCTGATGATTTGTAAACTTTAAATTCCCCAAGGTGAATGTCTTGAACAAACTTGGGTACATGTGAAAGACTAAAATATTCATCCACAAAAGCAGCATGGCCACCTTCTGTTTTCAAGAACTTAGTTTTAAGCTTGCAGCCAAAGACCTTTCTACACATTAAATAGATATTAGCCTGTGGTGGGTATCTCTTTCATGGAATTATTCAGCCTCCATCATCAGTGCGAACTTTAATCACTTATGATACAAATGAAGGTTGAGAGTTATACTGGTGGCATCTCTGTATACTGGTAGCAACTCTTTTAAGAATGATGCTCCTTGTTAGGAAACTGAATCTGAACCTTTTACTAGATAGATTTTTCTGTGGTTTATTATTTTTTGCAAATATTGGTCACTAAAAAAAGGAAGCTAGTCTCCAAAGGTAATAGCTTGAAGTGGATATAGTAGTGGACTTTGAATTGAAATTCAATAATTTCAAAAGCTATTTTTGAAGTAAAAGTTATTCCCTTTGTGTAGAAAGATTAACATATTCATTAATGAACCATTGTTGAAAACAACATTTTCAAGAGAGATACGAACCCATTTCTCTTTACAGAAGGATAAATATAGACAAAAATATAAATAAGCTGGGAAAATGAGATAGCTAAAATGTAGCAATGCCATATCCAATTGAACATCTTTGCTAATACTACTAGGAGTGTGACCTTGGACATTACAATGCAATTGAGAGGAAAGACGGAAGACTAAGGATGTTTTCAGTTCAAAGGTTTCTATCCCTAAAAAGCTAACCAGAATGGCTTGAAGAAAACAAAATATGTTTAACAGCCATATCCCTAAAATTTGTATCTATTTGACTTAGCTGTGGCATAGTTGAACATCAGATGCCTATTTTACTTAGTTGCTTTTAAAGGAGACTAGGGAATCGGCATTATTGTGATGCATCTTTGGAGCAGTTGAGACTTGAAACTGTTTTGACCTCTTACTAGAGATATTTCAGGGGAAAAAAAGCAAACCCAAAACCTTTCCTAATCACTTTTTTTAGATTTTTAGATACTAGTGAAAGTCAATTGACAGCAAAAATAGATAATGAAAAAAGGGTGGAAATATATTATTTACTGAATAAGTAGTGTCCTACTTGGTGCTTAAGACATTATCAAGGGGTAGTGACTTTAAAGTGTTGGAGTGTTTAGATTAGATGTAAGGAAGAAATTCTTTACCTTGAGGCTGATCAGAAAAGTAGTGGATGCCCCATCCCTGGAGGTGTTCAAAGCCAGGTTGGGTGGGGCTCTGAGTAGTCTGGTCTAGGAATGTGTCCCTGTCCATGCCAGGGGAGTTGGACTAGATGATTGTTATTGTTCTTTCTAATGCAATACTTCAAATCACTAGCCAAAATGTGTTGAAATTATGTGAAAATACTACTTTAGGTAAAGTCATTGCTAAATAAAGCTGTGTCAATAAAGTTGCCACAATAATTTATTAAATGAATCATAATAATATATTAGTAAAGTTGCATTTTTTTTCATTTTTTGGGATCACAAAGTGAGAAAATTAAATATACATTTTATTTAATATATATTTCAATGTGTGCTTAGTGCCAAGCATTTGGATTGTCGTTAATATCTAGGTGTTTCTGTATATGAAGGTTTAAAACTGCAGGTTATGTAGAACAGTAAATGTGCCATAGGAATTAAGCTGAAGTCTGTTACTCCTTCTTTCACAACAAGAAATTAATACTTGATGAAGAATATGTGTCTTGAGCAAGCATTCCTAGTGCTTTTTCAATCTCCTACAATGTGGAAATAAGAAATTGTTTTAGCCAAAGGCAGTATCTTTCTATTTCCTTAACAAAAAGTAACTGTTGTTGGATTTCTCTTTCATGAACTTATGCAGCTTCTTTCTCAACTGGTGTAAAATTTTAGCACCCACATGTGGCAATGTGGGTTAGACACTACTGTGTGAAGAATCTTTCTGATTTTTTTTTTTTGTTTCTTTGTTTTGAATCTGCTGCTAGTTTCCTTCCATAGCATCTACCTTCTTATTGAAGTATCTAGTCAAGCCCTTTTCCAAGTCTCATTTTTTCAGCCACATCTGTCAAGCATTACACAATATTTTTACTGGCTTGACCAGCCACAGCCTGTATAGTTATCCCTTTTGCAGAAACTGTTGCAGGAGATGTTTGCTGAAGATCCACTTTTGGCTTATTTTTAGTGAGGCCAGTGAAGTAAGGGCAATCAGAATTGAACACAATCTTAATAAATTACTGAGATAATCTAGAAAAAAAGAGGTGATCAGAGAAAAGTGCAAGATACTGAAATTATAATATAGAGACCAAGGACTGCAGAGCAGTGATGTCAGCTGCTGCTGTAGAAAAGATCCTGAAGATTATTATCCATGTGCTACAAAAGTCACGGCTGTGTAAGCACATCTCCCCAGATGTGGGATAAAAATGAAACATGTTTTGCCTGACATCACTAAAGATCTGTTCTCATTGCTTTTCAGAAGGGAGAACATGGCCACAGATGAAGTCAGTTAGGTGGAAAAATTGTGGCTGTTTAACTGACTAAGAATCTATAAATGGAAAAAACTAAAGAAACAATTTGGAGTTTTTATGTTTATCATGCATAAAGGAAAAAGGAAAAAGCTTAAGCAGGGAATCTACTTGTTATTTTTAATGAAAAGTTCCATAATGGTATGGATGTGAAAGAGCTGGAAGAGATTATTAGGTTGCTTATGGAAACTACATTTTAGGAGGAAATTTTTAAAAATGTGTGAGGCACAATTCATTAAGAGTAACATATATTTTATTTTACCCTGTCTTCTACTGACATAAGCATAAATCTCTTTTTCATTTAACTGCATAAATCTAATTCTTTGGGGATGCTATTGTAATTTACAGGACCTTAGTAAAGGAGAAGTAGCAGTTTAACAAGAAAGGGGATTGTGTACTGCATGGTCATATAGTTTTCAATAAAAAAAACTGTTAGATGTCTTAATATATATCCTGCTATGGCTTGGTTGATTTCTACTGCCTTGCTGTGTCAGACAGCTTCCTGTCTTCTATGAAGATAGCTACTGCTGATGAAGTATGGGAATATGTAAGTGTGAAAACTACTTGTTATAAGCATTACTGTGAATATTACTGAGTTTTGGCAGACACTTAAAAATAATCAAAGATAAGCAAACATATCCATTTTAAAATATAAATGAATGTGAACAGTCTTGGGTTTTGTGTAATAGTTATCCAGGCAACAATAATTAATATGCAGCTATGCCTGAGTAGCAACATACCCTTCCAAAAAAGGTGATCCATCTTTTGGATGTATGTATCAAAGGAAGCATGGCTAATTCACACTGACTTGAGGTTTTTCCAGCAATTCCTTGAACTGATTGAAGCAGAGAAGTGAGATTAGGGTTTCTGTTTGCAAAGATGTTTCCTTGAAAGCAAAGGGAAACAGTCCAGAAACAGTGAATGTGATACACATTGTTATGAAAAAATGGCATCATTTCCATTAAAAATCTGAAATATTAAATGAATGTTACTGTATAAAACTTGTGAATTTTATGGAAATATCTTACTTTATACAGATACTGGAAGAGAGAACGCCTTCTTGTAATTCTAGAATGTTACGGAGATTTTTTAAGGAGATGAGCAATTTAAAATGGTCTAAGATTTAATTTAGATATGTATAAAATAATATGCTTATGAAATTATTATTTAATGCAAATAAAAATGACAAAATTACTTGTTTAAAAGATTTGCAAAGTAATAATGAATGAGAGATTGGATACCTTCTAAGGTGGTGCTTTATAATGAAATGCATTCTTCTCCTGATTTTTACCTATAGGCTGACAGCAGGCACAGGGGTGCACAGACACTCTCTTTCTCTGTAAGAACACAGAACCACAGAATCAGGGAAGAGTTTGTGTTGGGAGGGACCTTTAAAGGTTGTCTAGTCCAAATTCCCTGCCATGAGCAGGGACATTTTCAATTAGATCAGTTTGCTCAGAGCCCCATATGACCTGACCTTGAATGTTTCCAGGGGTGGGGAATTCACTGCCTCTCTTGGGCATCTGGTCCAGTGTTTCACTACTCTTATTGTCAAAAACTTTTTCCTTATATCTCATTTATATTTGAAATAATTTCTCCTTCTAAAATGTTTTTCCCCATCTTTATAAGCCCCCCTTGAGTATTGAAAGGCCACAGTGAGGTCTTCCCAAAACCTTCTCTACTTTTCTCCAGGTTGAACAACTCTCTCAGCCAGTCTTCACAGGAGAGGTGCTCTTGGAGTGCTGGACTACCTCAGGTCTATGTGCTTCATGAATAATAATTCATGGGTAATAATTACTAGTTTGCATGTTATTTCACTACCACCCATGGCACATATACATTTATTAGGAATATTAGTCTTAGTTAGTATCAGATTCTCTGAGTTTTCTTTAATTGTAGTATATTGAAACAGAAGATAAACTAATAGCCATCTTGCCTGGATATAGGAAAACTGACAGAATGAGAGGACACAGTCTTAAGCTGTGCCAGGGGAAATATAGGTTGGATATTTGGAAAAAGCTTTTTACAGAAAGTGTGATAAAGTACTGGAATGATCTGCCTGGGGAGGTGGTGGAGTCGCCATCCCTGGATGTGTTTAATAAAAGATTGGATGTGGCACTCAGTGCCATGGTTTAGTTGAGGTGTTAGGGCTGGGTTGGACTCAATGATCTTGGAGGTCTCTTCCAACCTAGTGATTCTGTGATTCTGTAATATATTACAATGCAGGCATAATTAACAAAGTAGTTTTAATGGGCTTAATCTGTGTTCCTACCCACACAGTTGGGTTTGTTATGAACACTGGTGAAATTTACCAGTTTTTTGGGATCTAATTGCTTATAGCCGTGTCTGGCAGACAGTGAACAAGTACTCATCAAAGATATGTGTAGGTGTTTTGTTTAGAGGACATAGTATTTGGTTTCTATGGGTCCTTCATAAGGCTAATCATTTTATGATGTAATGAGAGTATTTAGAGACACCTTCTCTTTTGTTTGGGCTGCTCTCCTCCCTTTAATTTTTCCTCTTTTTATATATATATTTTTTTTTCTTTTTCTTTTTTATTTCTATTTTGAACCTAATGTCAAAGCTCTTAGGCTAGTTAGTAGGTAAAGCTATGACTTCTGTCTCTTTCTCTACTATTTTAGCTGAATTTATTCATAAAATTTATTTGTAAAATTTCTTTAGGACCTTGGATTATCAGTCTAGTTGCATTAGTAAATTACACAGCAGATGATCTAATGAAAGTTTTCTGTAAAAGTGAAAAATACCCATTAGAAGCCCAAAAAATGACATAATTTTTCAGTTAGCAAGTTTTGAAGTAAAGTGACCTTAGAACATCAAAGCTCTTAAAATAGGACTAAATGCACATTATATTTTGCAAAGCAAAGTTAAAGTATTTTTGAGGCCAGTGTTAAGAAGGTACTCAGATTAAAAATAATTTGTGAGGAATCCCCTGAATGTTCACATTCGAAAGCAGAGAATGAAGTTTTTTCCCTGCAAAGATTTCTGATGAGTTAGACTCATGCTCTTTTCCCCAGTCTGCAGATGTTATTCTATGTCTAAATTGTAAAAATCCATGCTCTGCAGAACTGATGTGTGACAGTATATAGAGGTGGACACTCTAAAATCAGTTACCTCCTCTTAGGTTCATCCACTTCCTTTCCACCCATAAGGAATGAATGCCAGTAGGTATAAGTGAAAAAATTAGTTTAGTAACAAGCAAAAGAGCAACAAGCAAAAAAAAACCCAAACCAGTAAATAATCACTAGATACAAAATTGCCAAATCTTGTTAAGCCCGGGGAAACAAAGAGAGACCCAAAGTGGTGGAAAGAACATTTACAAGATGGTGCCCACCAGGGTGCCTGGGTGGCTCGAAAGACACAGGGAGAATGGCATCATCTTGCTACCTCATGATGGTGCATTCATTTGACCACAGCATCCGGGAGACAAAGGGAAAGAAAGGTGGTGGACAGAAAGAACCTTCCTGGGAAAGGAGGAGCTTTTGTAGTCACTTGACAGCGGGAGATAAGTGCCTGTGCTGTGGCATCAGTGCCAGCACCCACTGCCTCCTCCTGCTGTCTCCTGGGCTCTGCTGGTGTTGGTGCTGATGTCCACCACACTGCACAAGTGTTGGGGTAAGTAGAAGAACTGATCTGTTGGATGTGGGATGACTTGGTCCCTGGGAGAGCTATACAGAGATCACTATGAAACAGTTTTTATTGCAAAATGCTGAGTTGCTACTGTTGCAAGCCCAGAAAAAAAAATCCAACAATCCAAACCAACCAAAACCTTCTCAGAAGTGGAGCCTCTTCCTTCAGTAAAGGCTGCCAGCAGAAAGCTTCCTGCTTCCTGGCTCTGACTTTTAAGAGACCTTGGCAATGCACTTGCTGCATTTCCATTTTCTGGTTGCAGGGTCTTAAAGAGACAGTAACAAATTTTGGGCACAGTGACATGGGGAATACAAAACCAATTTTTTGCTACCCTGACAACTGCAAATGATTTGAGAATCAGATTTTTAGGAGGTCCTGCATGGCTCCTTTTTAAGGAGATTGTGGTATTTGCTTCTTCCAGAATGGCTGTTCCATTTTAGATATAATTTTCTATGCTGTTTGGGTTATTTATTTTGTTACTCTTATGTAGTCATGGAGATGTATGCTGTTTTTATCTTGCATCTCCAATTTTCATATATAAAATCAACCTACTGGACCCAGTTTTTTAGTATCTCGCTATTACAGTGACCAAGCTCTGTTTATAAAGATAGATAACACTGGTAACAATAGATGACATTGAGGGTGACAAAATCAGTCAAAGAAAGAGCTGAGTAAACACTTTTTCCCTGTGCTATTTGTAAGCAAGATTCTAAGGTAAATCAGATTGAAGATGATGCAGTACCATAACGTACAACCTGTAGTTGTGCTAAGGTGGTCTTCAAAATCCCAGGTAATGTTATGGATTTTCATAGAGTTTCATTATGTGTTTTTTACATATAACTGCTTGACTTTCAGAACTGAATGCCAAATAGAGACAAATTTTCCATGACTTGTAGTGGTACTTTACTGAGAGCAGTATAGTTTTGAGCCTTTGGGTTTCCTGATTTAATAGTCGACACTTACTTTTAGAAAGGGAAATGTGATCTGGAACATACTAGGTCCTATCCTAAGGTAGTTGTGGATAGAATAATGAAACTCAATTCTCTTCTTTAAAACTTTACAGTAATATTAAGTAGTTAAAAGTGTGCTTCATAAAAGGATGTTTTTTTCTCCATGGTTTTGGCTGGTAAGGCAAAATTTTTGTCCTTGAGTAGCAAAGAAGATCCAATTGTGACAAGAAAGCATTTTTTTATCATTAGGAAGGATGTTCTTTGTAGGAAATGTAACATATCATTCAGTTAGATTTCTGGCCACATTTCTAGTCTTCATTGAAATGTTAAGATGAGATCAGACTGGAGTATAACATAAAGTTCTTTGGGGTTTTGCTTTGTTTGTGGTTTTGTTTGGTTTGTTTGTCCTGCAAGGGCATCTTAAATGTAGGGGATTCAAAAGACATGGTCTCTTATAGGCATACTGTCACAGAATATCCTAACTCTATTTTGAACATTTGTTCCTTGAGACCATAAAAACAGGCAGAGAAAAAAAATAGCTAATGTTCAAAACACTTTTTCCTCAGCTCCTCTCAAGGGATAATAGGAAAAAAAATAAAAAGAAATAAAGGGAAAGAATAGATTCAGAAATGGAAAAGACAGAAGAGAAGGAGTAAAGGGTTCACAAGACAAAAAGGGTGTATCTGTTCAAAAGCTCAGTTTTAAGTAGGTGTAGTATGTAGGCCTGATTTTCTGAGTCTGGACGATTTTAGCATGCTAGTGGCTGCAGATTTTTTTCCCAAGGGAAGATTCCTCAGGAGAATTGTTTCTTAAAACAATTTTAGGAAAATAACTGTTCTTTCTCAAAATAATCCTCCTCAGCTGGTGTTTGTGTTTCTCTGGTTCCACCAATGGGTTTGTCTACACTGGGAATTGAACCCGTGTGGGCAGCTTGGAAGGCAGCCACTACACCATTTGCGAGGAATCTTCCCTTGGGAAGAAATCCGCAGCCACTAGCAGGCTAAAATCCTCCAGACTCAGAAAATCAGGCCCACAGTAGTAAAAGCCATGTTTTTTGGCAGATTATATGGAGACTGCTGAACACCTTGCTTAGTGTCCTGAAAGAGATGGAGTTGTACTGAAGATCAAAGCAGTGAAGGTATACTGCAAGAAAAAGAAAAAAAATAATTTGAACTAGATCAATAGTTTATGGGTCAGTTTCTCAGTAACTTCTATTAAACTAATTATGTGCCACAGTATTTCATTTTATCTTTGTAAAATGTATGGCAGTTTCCAGCCTTCCGATGGCAGTGCTGATTAAAAGTGTTGGAGATTTTTTTGTTTGATTTTTTGTTGTTGATTTTGTTTGGTTTTTTAAATTACATTTCAAATTGATTCTATCACTTTGTCTGTAAGTAATACTCAAGTGCCTTTTTTCTTTAGGTTGTATGAGTTGTTTCTCTTTTTGTTACTGTAACCTTTTCTTCCCCTGTAAGAAAGTGCTATGCTTTTAAGTGACAGTTTGCTGCCCCATGATAAATTGAATTAGCAGTTTTCTTATAGAAAGAAACCATCATTAAAGCCATTCAATAGAAACCATCATTAAAGCTCACTTTTTTCTGCTGTATTTTTATTTTTAGGAATGTTGTCTCTGCAATTTGAGAGGTGGTGCACTAAAGCAAACTACTGACAAAAAGTAAGTAATATATTCTTCAGGACTGTATGTGCTTATTTTAAAATTTATTTCCAGTCCATTCCCATGTGCAAAAGCATTTGCAATCCTAATTACTTGACAGTGTCCCCTTAAGCGGAATCATTGCAGAATTAAAATTACTTCTGTTGAAATGTGGCACTGGCATTTTGTTAACCAGTTAGATAGTAAAACGTACATTTGTTTTAGTATTTGCATACACTTGCTTGTTCCAAATTTTAATCTGCTGGCCTTTGTGCAAAGAAAGTAAATGAGAGCTCATTTATCATTGTTTGCATGGGCAAGTCTTATCAAACAGCAAAGTGTATTTTCTTCTATGCTTCTGAAAATTACAGTACAATACTTTTGAACTTCTAAACCCAGTATTTTCAATTAATTAATTTTAATCATATTGAAATAATTTTCAATTCTGAAGTTGTTTTTTTTCAAATGCACTTCCATCACACACTGTCAAAAATAGTTTTGTTGCTGACGTCATGCTATTACTGCATCTGGGTGACAGAACCCTGTAGCAAATAACCCTAATAGCTAAAGTGGAAAATGTTGCAGCTTAATGTTTTTTCAAGCTCAATAGTAGAATAATGTCTATTAATTTTGAATAATTTCATAATTAATTAGCTTACATTTGTACCTTAGCGATATTGTGTAGACCTCTTTCTTTCATGCTTTGGAATGCAGTGGGTAAGACATGATCTAGGTTTGACATTCTTTTTCATTTCCCAGAAAAGAATTTATTTATCAATGGTTTGCAATTGATTTCATGACTCTTGTAAATCGTCCAGTTAGGAGAAGGTTTTTTGTTTAACTCAGGCCATATCTTTCCTTCAGAAAACATTGTTATTGTAACTATTTTAATGGAGATTTTTGCCAGTACCTGAAAATTCTCAGCTGATTTTTAGTTCTGTTTTAAATTCCCTTAAATGTGCTACTTGGTTTACTTGCTAAATAAAAAGAGAATGATAAAAATATTATCTCAGTGGAATTTATCGTACCCTTTTGATATTTGCTGTTGGTAGCTTCCATGTTGCATCCTTAAAAATATATATCTTTTATTTGCATATCAATTTAAATTTTTTTGGATGTCTCATGAGATATATTAAGAGGAAAATCCACAGAGGTTTGCATAACATCACTTTTCTTGTATAATTATATGTAAGATTTTTGGGTTTATATTCTATTGTTCGGTAGGTTAGTTTTACAGATTTATAAAATGGGATTTCTGTAAAAGCAGTTAAACTCTGTTTTTCATATTTCTATAACACCTTGTAGTTGTTACACGTGGAGTTTTTAATCTGTCTTTCAGCAATAGCTATAATTTCAAAAATTTGAGTTTTCATAAAAGTGTGTTACAATTATATATTTTTTAATCCAGCAACTGTAAAATCTAACATGTGCATTGCCTTTGCTACTTCTTTACTCTGTACATACTAATTAGAGATGCAGGAAGAGTGTGTTACACTTTTAAAAGCTAATGGATTGGACTGGTATGTGTGCACACAATAAGCAGTTTGCCATGTAGGAAGGCTGAGATCCCTTCTTTTCAGCAGAGTACAGCAATTGTTTTGAGTCTGTTAGGTTGAGAGATATCAGAGGATAAATGTTTAGTTGAAAACTGATTGAAGAGGCATTTTATTTATAGCATTTCTGTCTCATAAAGCTTAGATGGTAAGGACTGTGGTTTAGCAGGTGGGCAGGTCACAATGGAAAAAAACCTGCTGTTATAAAAAATGTTTTTAAAAGTCTTAAAACAAGACTCTTTTTCTTTTAAGTTAAAATATGAACAAACTGTCACCATAATAAAAGGATGGATCTGCAAACTTCATCTGTTTTTGTTTGGGCTGAACTATATAACTTGCTAATTGATATGTCATCTTTATGTACAGCTCCTATGTCACACTTCGACCAATACAACTTTAAAGTCACATGACAGGAGCTTGTTTGGTCCCTGTGTGTCATATTATACTTTTGCAGATGTTTTTGTTAAACTTAAGTTATTGAAATATTGCTGCTTTTGTGCATGAAAGAGAAATTAATTCTGTTTTCTGCATCACCCTCCATCTCCTTCAGCTTCAGCCCATGTTCCTGTTAATCTGCTAAGATGCTCATATAATGTGTGAAAATGTAAAAGAAGTGGAGTGAGGCAGGCATTCAGAGCTTACAGAAATAGAGCAAATGGGGTAATGAAAACAGACATACAGTAAATTACAGGGAATAAAGCAAATATGAGTCAGAAAATGGAAATGTTTTCCTTTATTCTGATTTAACTTCTTGTCTACCCCAAAAAGATTTTAGAAGCAGCCTCAGAAGGCTGCTCTTTGTTAATAAAAGTGTCATTAGCTTAACTTTTACTTCATGAAATACACCATTTCAACATTATTTTTAGACTTTATAAAGTTTCTTTTAGCTTTTCTTATTTTGAGTTTCATGTATCATGAGGATTTGGGGTGCTTTCTGATGCATATAGGAAGCACATAGTATCATCTGACAGATCTGATGCTGCATTGAAGTCTTAAATATAACACTGGTCCTAGGCCTTTGCCAGTGCTTTTGCCACTAAAGGAGATGCAGTTCGTCTTGGGCAGTGCACTGGTGGCTTGATCCCTTTGCTGCTTGGATGCCATTGTGTCTGTGGACAGGAGGCCTTGATAGCATTTGCATTTCATTTTGCATTTTAATAGATACATGACTGATTGTAATCATGTTTGTTGTGTAAGAATGTGTAAGAATGGTTTCTCAGATTTGTAGGAGGTCTGAGTAATGTTAATAATGAGTAATATATGCTGTAGATAATAAGTTACACTTGAACCAAATAGTGTGGTGTTTATGTATGCACCTGAATAGATCACTTACAAAAACTTTGTACTTAAATAAAAAGTAGAACATGCTTAAAAATTGTTGCAATGAAACCTCAGTCTGAAATTGAATTGACACAAAGTGGTAGTGCTGCAGTTTGTTAAAATGTGCTAGTGAAGCTTAAGATAGCCTATTAAGGAAGTAACTACAGAGGTGTAGCTTTAAGAAAACCAAACCAAAAGCCAAATACACAGCAAGCAACACCTTAAGAACTTGTATTTCTCTGAGTTTTTTTTTTGTGGTATTTTTGACTTGCCACTTTTCACAGGTGGGCACATGTTATATGTGCAATTGCCATCCCAGAAGTCATATTTGGTAATGTCACAGAACGTGCTCCGATAGACATTAGCAGAATACCTTTGCAAAGATTAAAATTGGTGAGTAGTATATTAATATATGCTCCATATATGCATTGCTATTAAGGTGTTTCAGTGTTTGATATGTATTAAAAATCTGAACTGTGATGATTATTGCCAGGTAAAAAAGCAGTAAGTTATGATTAAGGTAAATAAATAACCAGGGTTTTACCAAGCTGGGTCTTTCGAAACATAATGGCAGTTCATTAACAGTGGTAATAGTCTTTGGTATTCTATTAAATGTAATTTAAGCCTGTTCTTCCCCAAGAGAATAACAAACTTGACCAGTATCAACTGTGAAAATTTTATTTTTGGTGCTGCACTGGTGATAAAATGCAAAAAAATGGAATCCTACATAGTACATATTTGTGAGGTCTTTTTATTATTGATTCTTACCTCATTTATTTGTGAACGTGAAGGGATGCATGAACTCTTTGTCACATGATATCTCTGTCATGCTATTGAAAAAATATGCATACAATAAATCACACATTAAACAGTGTCATTCAGGAGCACTGATGTACTCAAGAAGAGGATATGCACAAGTGAAAAATGTGGGTTTTTTGCTATGTTTTAGGATAATTACTTAATCTGTCAGTGTGCATGACTGTGATGTTGTCAGGTAGAAAGAAAGTGATTAGTGGCCCATTCAAAGTCTTAGATGAAGTGTAAGTTTTCTGGATCACCCCACACTGTTTCCAGTGTGGTTCTTGGTCTACCTTACCTTGCTACCTTACCTTACTTATTTTGAACTATTTTCACTGTATTTATACTTTAATTTCATTTTATTCCATTCATTATTTTTTGTCTTTTGTAGCTGTATATCTATATGTGGAAATGCAGCTCGGAGTGTTTTAAAATTGATAGGCTATCCTTCAAATGGTAATCTGATTTGAATTTTTGTTCAGAATTTAAGAAAACCTTTGGTTTTCACATGTCCTTTTAAAAATAAATTAAAATACATATGTAAAGAGTGTTTATACCATGAAAACCTAAGATGACTTGAAAATTGTTAATTCAAGGGTTGAAAACACAGAAATAATGGAAACGTTGGAAATTACCTCCAAGATGCTCAAGTCCAGCCTTTGACTGAATAACACAAAGCCTACTGGGCACACCTTATCTCAGTCTGCCATATCTGCTCATCCATCCAGGGATGTTGACATCCTCCAGCTTCCCTGGGGAGGCTGTTCCAAAGCTTAACCACCCTTTCAGTGAAGAAATTTCTCCTGCTATTGAACCTAACCTCCTCTGGGACAGTTTGAGGCCATTATATCTTGTTCTACTGCTACTTACTTCGAAGAAGAGCCTACCACACCCTCATTTCAGGCAGTTGTAGAGAGTGATAAGATTCCTCCTGAGCCTTCTTTTCTCCAGGCTAATCACCCTCAGCTCCCTCAGCCACTCCTTACAGACTTGTGCTCCAGGCCCTTCTCCAGATTTGCTGCACTTCTCCTGACATGCTTGAGCACCTCAATATCCTTCTTGGACCACAGCTTTCACCTCACCAGTGCTGAGGACAGGGAGAAAATCCCTGCCCTGCTCCTGCTGGCCACACTGTTGCTGGTACAGGCCAGGATGGCATTGGCCTTCTTGGCCACCTGGTCGGGGCATGGGCACGACTCAGCACTTGACATGGTTGGCCCTCACACCACTGGCTTTGACCCATTGATCCAGCCTTTCCAGATCCTTCTGCAGAGCCTTCCTGCCCTCCAGCAGATCAACACTCCCACCCAGCTTGGTGTCATCTGCAAAGTGACTGAGGGGGCAGTTAATCCCCTTGGCCAGGTCATAAAGATATTAAAAAGATGTGGCCCTGATTCTTGGGGAACACCACTTGCGACCAGCCACCAACTGGATTTAAATCCCTCCCTCCCTC
>WEIU01005323.1:839742-850176 GCA_013389925.1 Aegithalos caudatus | reverse complement strand
AAAAAAAACCAACCAAAATTATTACATCTCCCCAGAAAAACCTAAATAGTAGAATTAGAGCATTTATGCCATCCAGAGGACTATATAATATTCAATAATTACTAGTGTTATTACTGCTACTCACATTAGTAGCAATGTTCTTCAGTCAATCCCAGATCACTTCTTGTGCCTTAATTATGTATTTATTTCTTCATTAGAAAATCATTTTTACTCATTAAGGTATGTAAGTGCAGGCTTCATTTCAAGGGCTTAAGACTTAACGCTAAATTTTGCTTACATTCCACTCAATAAATCTTTTAAAGCAGAAAATGATTGGACCAATAGAAATAAAAAATTCCCTTTCCCTTGGGGAAATTCTAGGTACAGTAAATGGTTAAGGAATCTTGAAAATCATAAGAGGAGAAAAAACCCTCAGAATTTGATCTGGATGAAGCCTTACAGACATCCTGGACATTCAATTCTAGGTTTCATTTTGGTCTTTTTTATAGAGATGAACACATCTGACAGATACAAACTCACATGTGGAACTGAACTTGCCAAGAATTTGATTTGAGGCTCTTCAGCCATGGTTTGAGCTCCACTCTTTTTTTAAAAGTTTAAATATTGGGACTTCTAGAGCACAGAATTTCTAGCCTTGCACTCCTCCATAAGGTTCTGCTCTTTCCTGTCCCAGTTTGATCTGTTCTTGTGTGCAGAGCTGTGGTTTTGGTGGTTTGGGGGGGATGTTTGGGGTTTTTTGGGGGGGAGAGTAGTGGGAGGGAAGGTTTTGAGGTTGGGTTTTTTGGTTGGGAGGTGAGGTGATTTTTTGGTTGGGTTTTTTTGAGAGGCAGGGTTTTTTGGTTGGGTTTTTTTGAGAGGCAGGATAGGAATCAGAAACAAACATGATTGCAGTTTCATTGGCCACCACATTCCATAGCTTTCCCTGTAGTTTTGGGTTTTTACTAACGTTTGAAATCTCTATTTATTTGCTCAGGGGTTTTCTTTTTGTTTCTTTTATGTGGGGATAAAAGCAGTAGTAATCAAAAGTGTCTGAATATATTACTGGCTTTGGTGAAGAACTGTCTTTTCTCCTGGAGCATTAATACACTTTAAAAATAGACGTGAATAGAAAAGATATAAAAATGCTCATAGAGTGGAACAGAAAATGTTTTTAGTTGTATTTTCTTTATTTTCCTATATCTGGAATAATTCTTTATTCCTCTGAAATCTTGCTACCTCTTTCTGGCTTATTTTGCAGTCTGTTCAGATATAGGTGAAAGACTGTTGCAAATCAGAAAATTATTTTGGTTGATAGGTGACAAATTAATGAATGCTTAGCAGTTAACATTGGGAAATAGAATAATTTTAACCCAAAATTAATCTTGTATTCAAACTAAAACCCACCACCACAGGTAAAAACATGCATCCAGGGTAATAAACTCTTCAACAACATGCTCACAATAAATGTTCTATTCTGCTGATGATTTTGTATCACACCTCTTCATCCTCTCCTCACTAGAACCAGCTTCTAATTTGTTTGGTACTGTACAAATCCCCTGCATATTAACCACATTTTAACCTTCTGTATATAAATGGCAACTGAGAAAGCAAAGACAGCATTTCAAAAGTTCAGATATTTTATTTTTAAGTTCAAGCAAGGAAAAAAAAAAATTAGGCTCATGCAAATGTAAATTCAAGAGATGAACACCAGCAATGGAAGATGCACAAGACAACCTGCAGGATGTTCTCAAATGGTGACTGAGTTCCTGAGCTGGATATGGGGTGGATTCCATAAAGGAAGGTGATATGCACAGCCCAGCATGAAATTGCTTTTCCCTATGCACACATAATTAAAATATCCACAGTGGATTTTATTGTTTTCTTCCACTCATATTGTTCAGACTGCCAGAAATGCTATGGTATTAATTTCAGCCTCGTAAGTGTGCACTAATAATCAAAATCTAACCTCCTTTCAAAACAAAATGGACCTCTGAATGTTAAAAAAACAGGAAGAGCTAAATTATGTTTTGTGGGAAGAAGACTTGACAGCAAATTATCTTTACAATCTGCTGCTGAATAAATATGAACTTTGCTTTGAAACAGATTCTTAATAGAAAATGTTAAACATTAGAAAAAAGTTAATGTTTTTCCATAAAGCAATAAAGCTCATACAGCCAAAGTAATCTGTATGAAGAAATACCATCCCACATAACACAAAACATCAGGCAGGGCAAATATCAAAAGACAATTTGAACAGTAATATCCAGTTTGTTTTTTAAAAACATATCCAGCAAATACAACAGAACCCCTTTGTGAGTTGCACCTATCCAAAATGGGTCCCTGAAGACCAGAACCAATAGAAGGTAAATGCTGAGAGCATGAAGTGAGAAATGGGAGTATAAGGGGGTAAAAACAGACCATGAATGAAAAAGCCCTTCCCTCTTCATGTTAAAAATAAGCTGTTAGTGGAACTGGTGTGACTAACAGGAGGAATTACTCTGATATCTCAGGTTACTTAGAAAGAGCAGGTAAGCCAGAGCACAGGTAGTGCTCAGAGCAGCCCTTTGTGTCAGTAAGGGAAGATGGGACAGGACTGTGAAACCAAAGGACAGAATTAACAGCACCCTTGCAACAGAGAGGGATTGGGTTGATTTTAGTGGTGCTTCTGTTGCTTCCCTGGTTTTTTGGTAAGGAGCAGTTACAGATTTTACATTCTGGACTTTAAAAGCACTCTGTAGATCTCCCTTGAAGAATAAGGGTTCGATTTAAGAAATAGGAGGTCTGAGATTTTATAGTTGTGAAGAATGTTCTTTCTGGTAAAGAGCTGTCTATCTTTTCCTGACCTTCTGTGTAACTACATTCAGGATTTCACCCATCTAGTTTTATTTCCCATTTATTTAGATAGATTTCAAGACAGAAAACTAACACTTGAAAGGCACAAAGCACCTTGCAATACAATAGAATGGCAATTTCCTCTCTTCAGCTGTAGCATCAACCACCACACTGAAGATATGCAACTAATAGTTAGTTCTGTCTAATCTTTTATTACTATGCAAATAAGATATGCCAGAAATACACATACACTATTATTTTCACAGGCTGGTTTGAAACAAACTCTATTTAATAATAAAAAAGAAAGGTTAAAGTAAAATTAACTTTTAAAGTGAATACTATTATTAAACCAGTAACACGAGGTAAGAATACTGTGGTGTTCAGACTTCATGAATATGTTAAGAGAGTTTCATATAATGCTGGCACAGAACTGTCTGAAGAAATCTTTCATGCGACATACATTGCCTTTTGCTTTGCTCATGGATGTATTTAAAAGTTTAGATACTTTAAATAAGGAATGAGATTCTATTTGACATCATATTCCACTGAGGTTACTCTGAATTATGAAAAGTAAGCCTGTCTGTAGAGATATAACCCTGTGTGCTAAGGTACTTCTCAGATATTAAATACAGTTCCTTCAAGAGTCATATTGATTTACAGAATACCTAGAGATTAGAAAATAAGAAGTATTAATCAATATTCTAATTTTATTCAGGCCTTGCATAATTTAACCTATTTAAATACTTAAATGTGATCACTGAAATTTGATAACAAGTGGGAGAGAGAACTCTTGATGAATTTGATGTCCACTGTACTTCAAACACTGCAGTTTAATACAATTCTGTAGTTAGGAACACTAAGACAAAGTCTGAAATGCTTTAGCATGTGAGGACAGTGATATGACACCAAAAGAAATGTGCCAAAATTTAAATTGCTGATAACTCAGAAGCTCTCAGAACTATGTGGCAAGTAACTGAATGACTGCTCTGAAAATCTACAGTTCATTAAATTCTCCAATCTAGTATTCTCTATGTTATCTTTATTTCTGTTACTTTAAAGTATATTTCTAGTTGAAAAAGAAACTCTGCCCTCTCTTTCTACTACTACCTGGAAACAGAAACTACAATGAGCAGTCCCTGAGTACGTGGAATATCTGAAATTCAATGTGTAAATGCTAAATAACTGAAATGAAACATGTAACAGAACATGTCTTTTTCAGCAACAACTCATGATTTTGGATGTCTAACCTGAAATACCTTTAAGAGGCTTTGATTTCTTTCTCACCTGTCCTTCCAAAAGGAAATAAAGTAGAGCAAAATAGATGCTTAATGTTTTCTAATAGCAATCACTGTCTTTTTTTTTTTTCTTTTTAACATAAACAATCACACACTAGAAAAGTCAGTCATTTCTGAAAAAAATATATTTCTCAAAAATGAACTGTTTCAAATTAGTTCTGCCTAGAAAATAACCACTCTGTAAAGAGGCTTCATTGCATAACACTTCTGGGGGATTCCTATCTCCCAAATTCAGGGTCACAGATCCAGACTTTTCTTTGGCTAGGACTGATTATTCCCTCTAAGCACCGCTGAGCTAACTGAACTAAACAAATGACTTTAATGAGGAGTGATGGATGCAAAAAAACAAGAGTGTATTTCATTAAGCCAACTAATGAAGCTGGAAAAAAAAAGATCTTAAGTTCACAAATCCTTCATGTTACGTAAATAATCAATTTCATCATAAGTAAATAAAAACACTGTAGATTAAAGGAGGCTGAAGTTTAGTAATTAACATCTAATGCATTTATTTGGGGGTAAGATCTTATTTAAAATTCATTCAAGCAATGTTTCTTTAGTGGAATACCAATGATTAAGGAATATTAGGGAAAAAGTGGGGATTTGGGCTTTGGTTACACTTTGCAGAGGGTTTTTGCTCTTTCAGGCTTTATGATTGGGGTTTTTTATATAAAAGCTCTGAAAAATCATAAATCACAGCACAGAAGCACCATCTATGTCAGTCACTTAGTTTTCAAAAGATACATTAGCTTTCACTACTCAAGATTCATTAAAAAACCCCATTCCCCTCACTGATGGTTAAAAGCTGCCTTGATCCCTTCGAGAAAGTGCCATCTGTGACTGTGCCACACGAGTACATTCAAAATCAATTTATACTTGAAAAGACTTGCTTTGCAAGACAAAGCTTTTTCACAATTATCTCTCTGAAGCTGGCATAGATGTGTGTAAAAAATATATTAAAAAGGAAGATGACAGACAACCACCTGCTTCACTTTGTTAATGCAGAGATGAAATAAACACACAAAAAAACCCCTTAAAATAAAAGGCCTCCAAAGCATTCATGACAAGAAAAAAAAATCAGCACTGCAGTTCCTCTGTAAGAGGGATAAATGGGCTAAGTGGGTGGTTTTACATGGCTTTAAATCACTACTTAGTTTATTGTTAACCCTTTTAAGACCTTCCTAGAATTTTGTCTCCTCAGTAAGGCAGTATGACTGCAGTCTTAAAGACACACCAAGCTCAGCGATATCTCTTAGCTCAGAAGACAGAACCAAGGTGAGGAGAAACCTGACAAGCACCAATGGGTGGGGGTGGGGTCTATAAAAGTTTTACATCTCTACGGGCAGGCTTGGGTCTGCACTGTGAAAATTGGGCAGGGCCAACAAGTCCTTTGTTGGTGATCAGACATTGACTGATGCTGCTACCTGATTCTGCTCCTGCTTTGCTACAAGATGCTTCTCTTTTTCCATACCTGAAGAATTAACACATGCTAAATCAATCAGTTTCATCAACAAAATAATGAAGAAAGACTGCCTTATGAAAGTGCAGCTTTATAAAAAGTTGCAAAAGCTGTCACCATAAAGAGAGTTTGCTTTCATGTATCAGAAGGGCTCTTAAAATTTCAAGTGAAAACAAAGACCCTTATTTTCATAGCTGCACACACAGGACCAAGACAAATGGACAGTGAAGAACACAGAATTTCTCTTGCTTGGTGACTTTACTGTCTATTATCAAGTCTGCAATAAGTACTAGGTGTTTACTGTTTTCAGCTTTGTATATCTTAGGCCTTTATTTCCCCAGATGCATTTCTTTAATCGAAACTGCTGTCTCAGTGGATGTATTCTGAACAGAATTTAAACAAATAAAGGGGTTTTTGTATCATGATATAGGAGAATATAAGATTTGCTGTAAATATTTGTTTATGAAAATGTCTCTCCCAGGTACAGCAGCACATTAGCTACCAAGACACTTGACAAATCAAGATGTATATATATTTACAGTGCAGGGTGATACATTAGAATAAACATAAACAAATCACAGGAATATAAGGCGTGTGTAGAGAATGACTTAGTGAGTGGTTACCTGACACCAAATGATTTAAATGTTTCCAGCTAGAAGGCATAACTGAAGGCTTAGTTTATTGAATGTGTGTGCCTCAGAAAATTAATTACTGCTGCAGGTAAGGATTTCAGCAGTGTACATGCCTTCCTTAAAATAAAAGGAATTTTTAAAATAACAAACAATAAGGTGCACATGATATTTGGAGTGAACTGGGAAAAGGCAGTCCAAAGGAGCCAAAGGCCAAGTCCAGGATCAGACAGGAGTATTTATATTCTGGCGTGGGGAGGAGTTAAGGCATGGTCTGAGGGAAGGGTCCAATAGGGGAGAAGGATTAGGAATATTATAATTCCTGCACCAAAAGTCAACCTAGAATAACACAAAGAACAAGGAATCTTCTAGCAATGATTTGCATACTTGAACTGAGGGAGCAAGTGAGCAAGTCTCTTGCTCACTATCCTTAGAAAAGGGTTTCCCAGGGCATTAATCCAGAGTTTTCCTCTTCCCCAGGGAAAGCACTCTCTACACCTCCTTTTGTCTCCTGCTCCACACACTCAGGAAAATGTTAAGTCTGAAGTGAAAGAATTTTCTTGTGTGACATGATAAGAACTGGAACAGTTGATGTCACCATTTTTGTCTACTGACATGGAGCAGCTCACTTGGCACTCTTGGCTTTAAAATTTTACATTCAGGGATGTATAGAGGGGGAGAAAAGGAGTTAACCTAGGAAAGAACATCATGTATTTCTCAGACCTGTATCCTTGTCTTGCCTCCTCTTCTTGACACAACAAAAATCTAACTGCCATCAAGTGTTAAAGGTGGAAGACAAGTTTGGATTCTGATAGTGCAGTGTGGTGCTCTTAAAAAGGGAAGAGGGGAGAAAGATGAGACCAAGACTGGCACCTCTAACATCTGCTGCTCATATTTTGTGGTCACACACTGACAGATCACAGGTGTTCCTGACCAAAACTCTGATTCATAACACATTTTTTCTACTTCTGTCAGATTGCTAAAATGCTCAAATGATTTATAAACTCACCCCAATTCTTAAACCCTGAGCAAAAGTTCAAGACTTAAAAAAAAAAAATCTTTCCACACTGTTTCTTATAACAGAATTTTTACACTTCCACTCAAGTTTGTATCCTCTATAACCCATACTTAGAATGGCTTCAAATTTCAGGCAGAAGAACAGGAATCTTTCTGAAGGCAGGAATTTCAGGGTTTAGTTATAAACACATTAAGGTGGGCAGGCATTGCAGCCCCCCTTGGGACCCCTGAGAAGGTCATCTGTAGGACATGAGGTGTGAGGTAGCAGGAATCTGCCTAAAATCTCCTTGAAAATCTGAATCTTCTGTCTGTACTTACCTGTACTTGGGAAAATCACCCAACCAAGCTCATCAATACCCACCATGCAGTCAAAATGCACAAGCCTTGCTGGCTTTGTTTCTCATCCTGACAAGCTGCAAAGCTCCAGGTCCTTTGTCTGTTCTGTCACATCCACCTCACCCACACTAAAATGGAAAGGAGGAGTTACTAATTTCACATAGCAAATTTCAGTTGCTCATAAATATAATTCACCTTACTTTACCAAACATGTTTGTATCAGAATACTTACTTGGAGTGTCCATGACACTAGACAAGTATTTAGTAACAAACCCAAACCAAGAAAAACATAAAGTATATAGGTGAATAATTATAATTCCCCTGAAGTTGGATTTGTTTGCATTTTTGGGGGGGTTTATTTTTGGTTGGTTGGTTTTGTTTTTTGTTTTTGGTGGTTTTTTTTGGTTGGTTTTGCTGCACATAAGCTACAGGGCTATTAAATGAATACAAAGTCATTTTCCAAAATTACATTTTTCACTTGGAGACCAATTTATTTTCCCTGCAAAGAGATTTTGCTTGATGTAGCAGCATAATTTTGGGCATTTGCCACTCTCTCTTTCCAGATGTCAAGCACATCTCCATTACTCTCAACATATGTGACATAATAATCTCTTTTTTTCCATTTTCTCAAAGCATATTGAAAGTTCTGCAGACTTTCATCCTCCCTGTCCCTTGAGGAAGAACTTTTTTTTTTTTTTTTAATCCTATTGTGTTTTGATTTTTTTCTTAGATTTCATAAGTTAATTTATAAAGCTTACTGTATTTTTGCAAAGATTAAGGATGTAATCATTTAAGGTCCCAGAGAACATACTTGTGTAACTTTTCACTGACAATCCCCTAGGAAAACCCACACTAAAGACAAATCCAGTCAGAAGTAGGTCTCTTTCATGATTTTAACTGAAGAACAGGAATATCATGTTAACAAAATCCCACACAGTAGCAAAAACACTCAAGAAAGGGTCATTGTTATCTCAACCCCACTTCAGACAGGAGCAGCATCTCATAGATTATCTCAAAGTCAGTGTTAGGACATTTTGAGAATAATAACTGTTATCAACGTGCTCTTTTCTTCCCTCACGAGACTTACAGAATGAAGGACACTAGGTTAAATTGCAGAGTTAAAATTGGCAGAAGGATTTATCTGTAAGTTACAGTTACTAAAGGCAGGGTCCTATATAATTTAAAGCCAGATTAATACTTTGGTACTTTTTTATGGATGACACCTGTTCTTTCAAGCGTTACTTTGATTTACTTGATGAAATAATTACTTAATTTATGTGATTATTTGGTTGAATTCTTATAATAGAGGACAGGAACAAGATCTTGGCAGTGTAAGGAAATAATCTTGTCCTGTAACATTGAAAATGCAATGACTTGTGATTTAAACAGAAACAGAAATCAGATCTGGGTAAGTTCAATGAATTGAACTGTGGCTGCAGCTGGGCAAGGCTAACAGCTCTAACAGCAACTTCCTAATGGGAGCTTTGGAAGAGCACTACTTCCTAAAATGTTGGCCATAAGAAAGTAACAATTTATTGTATTTTAAAAAAACATTACCATTTAAATATTATATTATTAATGACCATCAAATAGTTCTTTTTTAGGCTTAAAGATGTATTTTTAATGTTAAAAATATTTAACTGATTTTTATTCAGCAAACATACTATGCAGGTGTGGATTGATTTTCTGCTGTTGAATATATATATATACATATGAACATTTGCAAAGTGTAGAACTTGATTTTTGGTTGAGGGGAAGAGAGAGTTATACCTGTTTCTTTGCTCCACAACACACTGATTTATTGTTTCCATCTATAACAGAGATCTCAGGATCTGCCACACATTTGGCTTAGAAAAAAATTTTTTAAAAATTGAGTTGAATGCACATTTTAAAAATTAATTTATATTTTCATAGGAAAATTTAGAAGTCTTATGGAATTTTCCAATTAATTTCCTTCAAACTGAAAGGATTTCTCCTGGCAATGCACAGCTTTCAGTACACTGGGGTTTTATACTGACTGTTTGCTGCCACAGCTGTTGAGATAATCCAACATCATTCTTTCAGTTCTTGATTACTACAGTACTTCTCACACTCCCTTTTCTTCACTCCTTAGTATAAATTATTTAGAACAGAAAGGAAAACTCATAATTTGCCTCCTCCTGTAGGCATAAGATCCTTAGCTGGCATAAATCAGCTGATATATATGAGAGAAAACACTGTCCCAGAGATTTAGTTGAAAGGGGTGGGAGTTTTTTAAATATTTAAATAATATTTTCCCACATAACAGTCATCATTAATTTACTACATGTCACTCTAGTCATCTGAGTTTCAAATTACTAATAAGGCTACTAATTTCTGATGGACCCAGATACTCCATTAGGTGCTGATTTAAAATCCAGCTGAAAGATCTTTGTAGAAATCAATTTTTAAAGAAGCAATTAAAGATATGACTTTGGCAGCTGCCTAAAAAGAAAACTGACAGATCATCATTGGAAACATTTGGTTTAATATTGATTACTCCTTGGACTTCAATTAGGTTTCTAATTAGGATTGATTTGTTGTGTTCTTAGCAATGAAAGGAAAGATGGCACCTGAGAAAAATAAAAATGTAGGTGGCCGGGTTTTTTAATTAATGTGGACATGCATGCCCGTTAATCAAAGAAAAACCTGTAATATCCTATATATTCTCTATTTTTTCTGTTTTAGTCTGAGATTACACACACACAACCATCTGTATCAGTGATGGTTTAGTGTTTACTATTATTTGATATATGACATGGGGAACTCAAAAAACAAAGCAGGCCCACCTTAAAATTACAAAAGATCATTTATTCACACACCTTAAAAAAAGAGTAAGGAATAAGAAAAAAAAAAAAAAAGAAAGAAAACA